>APFE031628448.1:3319-36443 GCA_000404065.3 Pinus taeda
AAATAAAATTACAATATAAAAATATTGAATTTAAAATTTTTACATCATTTAACACATCAACCCAATAAAACATGAATTAAATATACATGAAGGTAATGAAAGATTTAAATTGATATTTAATACTAAGGTGTTAGAAAGTAGAGAGAGATTAAACACAACCAATCAAACATTGTATTTTATTGATCACAATAGTTACATATATATAAGATATAAATCACTAACTAGACAAATCTAGATCCTAAGAAAGTGGATCTAGATAGCTAATACAACTCACATATATGGAACATCAACTTCAAGATTGACACCTTGGAACTCACAATGACACATGGAAGCATTACTTCCAATACCTTCCCTTAATGCTTACATGTAACAAATATAGAAAGCACACATTACAACATTAAACGAATCTCTGAAACATTTCTTTGATATGGTCATCACTAGCACTCATATCCACTTTCAAATCTCAAGGTTTCACTCTTTTCTTCACCGCACTTTTGAGCTTCCCACTTGATCCATTTAAGACATAACCACTTCAGACCATTGTACTTTGCAAAATTGACACTTCTCAACCTCTCGGAGTGCAATGGGTCCGTGTTGATACCAAAGCATCCTATGGAAACAACACCATCTATTGAATATATGGCCTTTTGCTATATTCACGAGTTATTTAGGATAACATTTTGGGTACAAAATGTCTTCAGTAGACAATTCTACAACTTTACATTATAAAATAACATGTATTGACGCTCTGGGAACAAAATAGGTCACACCAACTTGGCGTTATTAAAAAACACTAATAACTAATGCTATGGGTCACATTAACCTATTCAATTATTAACATGTTCTTTGTGGTTCTGCTATATTTATCTTTTTTTTCTATACACCAAAATAATTTTAAAACCCACACCACACAATATACCATTAATAGAACACCAATAAAATCACCACAAACATCAACAAAATTTCACACATTATTTTCTCAACACACTCAAGTTCCAGAATCATTAAAGATCTACCACATGGCTTTGAATGAGTCAAACCATTCGAATCAAAGGGTTGAATTTGAAAACAAACCTTATAAAGAAATCTGCCCAATTCAAATTTCATACCACCGCCTTTTAAAAAAAATGTGAAGAGTATAAAGTTTTTAAATCAACCTTGTATTCCAGTGACAACGTTGGCTATCTATAAGCTTTCATGCCATTGCCTAGCTCGGTGAAATGACTCAAACGATTCATAACTATATGCTGCAAAGAATCAAGGGGACCGATCTTGAAATATTTCTACAAATTTCCGATATTCATTGTTGAGTATAACTGGCAGGAATGATGTTGATATGCGCACTTGGTGCTTCTGCCCTCGCAACAACATCTTTCTAGACTTCACACGGAAAAATTCCAACCTTCTGACAGATCTAAATGATCTCAGCCACCAAGGTACAAAGACATTCAATAATAAACCAGGATAAATTAAAATAGATGGCACAATCTTGAACATGCTTTGCATATTGCAAAATACACCCAATGTTCATAAAGCTCGAATCTCATCTAAATTTTGTATGTGTTCTGCCATAGATGCCTTATCTTTGCCACTCTGCGGACTCCTCACACAGATGTTTTCGTGTTTTCGTGTCCAGATCTGATAATTTTATTAGATCGTGATAGTACTCAGGTTAGCGAGTCCATTCAAATTCAGCAATACCGTCACCTTCTTCATGTATTAAGTTTACGACCTTTTGATATCAGCAGGCATTTCAAGGAGGTCATGCCCTGCTTTTAAGTGCCAAGGAATCAACTTTTCGACTTTTTTAAATAGAAATGAAGAAAATTGCACTATATTCCTTTGACAGAATGACATGTACAATGATTTCCAACTCCGATTCTTTCTCACAATCATGCCTGACAATTTTGATTGGACTTCAGATTTACACAAGGAAAAAATCTACATACAGAAATCTTCATAGGAACAAAACAAAAATAAGCACACATATAACTACGCTCATCTAATCAATTATTATGGCTCTAACATCTTCCTGGCCTTCCAGTAAGGGAATCAAGCGAGACCCTGCTCTGATACCCTGTTAGAAATCAGAGAGAGAAGAGAGATTAAACGCAATCAATCACACATTGTATTTAATTGATCACACTAGTTACCATATATATGATATAAAGTAATGATTAGATAAATGCTGATCTTAAAAAAGTGATCACACTAGTTACCATATATATGATATAAAGTAATGATTAGATAAATGCTGATCTTAAAAAAGTGGATCTAAATAGTTAATACAACTCACACATAAGGAACATCAACTTTTCGATTAACACTTTGGAATTCATAATAACACAAAAAATCATTATTTCCAATATAAAAAACTTTATCATTAATATGTAAATATAAGTAACTTTATCATTAACTTATAAAGAATTTCGTTGCATACATATTTAAAATTAACCATTACAATTTAACGGAAATGTCTCCCTTTCAAATTTTTGTAATTTTTTTCTTTTAATCTGTATTTTATTTAGTGAAAAATAAGTTTGAAAAGAGCGTTTTGTGGAATGTCAAATCCCCGGCCTGGTGTGGGGTCATTTTGGCAAGTGCAAAATGCACGTCGACCTCATGCAGACTTTGAGACAACCTTTGCGTGGCATCACATTTCTTGTATACGCACGCGTATAGATCAAGCGGGCTTGGTGCGGGTCATTTCAAAATTGTAAAATGCTCGTTGACGTCACGCAGACTTTTCAGGCAGTCTTCACGTGGAATCACACGTAATGTATACGCGTTAATGGACGAAAGCGTTGGGACATTGTGGGACAGAAAGGGATCCGAAAGCACTCAAGGAACCCTTTACTCACACTGTATCAAGGGTTTGGCCAATATATAACTTTGCACAACAACTCTTGTTGATTACAGTTTTCCCCAAATTTTTTGAATCTTATTTCCTTCCTTGTAATTTGCCCCAATTATTAATCCATTACTGCCCATAACACTTTAAGTGTGCTTCTGATTTTAATTATTAATGCTCGTGACCTTCTAAAACTTAATATCATTTTCTGACATCCCCTTCTCTGCTACCTAGTCTCTCGGGCGATCTGATTCCTCTTCCATGTAATAGCTCACCTTCCAAGTTCAAGAATACCCTTCTCCGCTTCTTAGTCCCTTGGGAAATCCATTCCTTGGAAATGCTTCATCTATTTTGAAGGATTTCATAACCAAGGCAAGTCCCTGCCCCAACATTTTCATAGCAGTCATAGCATGTTTCATTATAATCAGCGGGTACCATTGGGTGTTAATGTCCCACATGGCCCTATTCCTAAAATCTCTTACCAACTTGCTGCTACACACATTAATCCTTTTTTTCCTACTACTATCAATCTTGTAGCTAGCTCCAACCACCCAAAGTAGGCAATTCCATGCTTTTCTACATCATAGCCAATAATTCTATATGAGTTTCATCATAAAGAATTTGTTATAATTTAAATCATACCTCATTGATAACTTATCCATGAGGTGACATTTTCAATTTCATTATGGTTCCTGTCACAACGAGTCAAATTAGCTTATATATCAATTCATCCTAAATCAAAATATCAAATCATGTTCTTAGTTTGCAAATTTTCATGAAATCAAGTGAAATACTTATACTTATCTTGAATTTCTCTTTGTTTCTTTATTTACACACACTAGATCAGTTGCCAAACCTGGGAAGCACCTAGTGGTGGATATATGTGTGTGTGTGTATGCTTAAGCCCAGTCGCTACCCTGCGAATATGGGCACTACCAATCCCGGTAGTCTTTTGTTGTTAAAATTGGCAACTAGGGCCAAACTCCATGTGGGTCATCTGATTTATGGTAGTTGATATTTTTCTTGGATTCCTCTCGTCGAGAGGTGTAGGATTGATCTAATGATCATCTGATTCCGATACATATTCATGGAGATATGAATTTATTTGTATTTCTTGACAATTTGTCAAATTCGGTCAATAAGTAAAATTGTGTTGCACACCGCCAGCTAAACCCCAACGTGGCATATAAATAGAAGAGCCTTTGAGGCATTAGTTCACTCATCTCATCCTCACATCTCTTCTCTCTCCTTAACTCTTGGGTATACAAAGGAGAAAGAAGGCTCTCTCTCATGTGGGAAAAGAGGACACAGTTAGGGCATCATTGTGAAGATGCAGTTAGGGCAATAAGGATGCAAGAAGGTGAAACAAGTGGTTAAGGAATGTGTTGACTAGCGTATAGGCAACATTGGCTGCAGATTTGTGTGGGTAGCCTCTCCTAGGCTAGCCACATTCCTGGAAAAGTCTGCGTTGACTTGTTGGAGGGCAGATTTGTGACAACGTTGACTGGTTAGGGCTGGCTGCAATTATGTTGTAGCATTGAATGTTGTTTTGACCATCTTACATTGACTATTTTGGGCTGCCATTACTACTATTGAAGACCGAGTTCTCCTAGGTTTTCTTGAGGACATTTTGGGAGCTGACTGATCACCTTTGATATTGTTGTTCAAGAGTTTCATTACTGCTGTTGAAAATCACAGATTTGTGATATTGTACTATCTCTCTCTCTCTCTGTTGAATTATTGAAGAATATAGAAGAATTGATCAAAGGGTTTTCCCACATTGGAGTTTGTCCCTAGCTAGCACCACATATTGTGTCTCTTATCTTGGCTTGTCTTCTGTTGTTTTCATTTATGTTCTATCAACATTTTACTTTCATGTTAATGTGATTGCTTTAACATTGGGCTAATAAGAAGAATTGAAGTAAATTTCTCTTAAGCATAGAACATACCATAATTTAACATGGTATCAGAGTTGAGGTGAAGACAAAGCCCAAGTAAGAACAAGAGAAGTCACCAAAGACAGTTGGAAAAAGTCAAAAGAATTCATGGGTTCCTCATCACACTTCTCCACCGAAGACAAGTTCCATGAGAACTCTGACTACCACGGATGGAAGATGTCTCTTGATTTGACATTAGAAGAGCATGAAGTGTTGGACTATGTGAGAGACATAATTATAGAGCCTCCATCAAATGCACTGGCCACTACAAGGAACAAGTACACTAAGGGTGAAGTCAAAGCAAAGAAGATCATCCGAGACTCAATTGACAAGCGTCTGGTGGCCTACATTTCTGAGTGGAACGCCTCCAAGGAGATCTACAATAGACTAGTAATCTTGTTTAAAGTTAGTGATGCAAATCAAGTTTTGTTCCTAAAAAATAAGCTAAAGGATATTAAGAAGGGAAATGACGAGGATATTCAAGCCTAATTCTTAAGGATCACTGATATCAAGAATGATCTCCTATCAATTGGAGAAGTCATCTCTGATAGGGAACTAACTATCACTACCCTTGGAGGGCTCCCATCTGAATGGTATGTATTTAGAACCACTCTTCTCAACAATGATCGAATTTCAGGATTTGAGGAATTGATGGCGAGATGCATTCAAGAAGATACAAGGATGGTGGAGCAAGAAATGCCTCCAAGCAAAGGAAATCCCACTACTTTCTCCTCTCATGCTAAAAGGAGAAATAATTTTGGGTCTAAAGGTCACTTCAAAGGAAAGACCAGATCGAAAGATGGAAGGAAGGGAAGATGCTTTGTTTGCTATAAATTTGGCCACTATGGGAGGGAGTATCCAAATAAAAAGGACTCATCACATGATGATGATCAAAATCACTCCCGGGGCAACTTCTACCACAATCAAAGGAATGGCAGGTTCAATGGAAAAGGAAAGAGGAATGCAGAAAATCAAGGAAGTGGTCAACCCTCGAAGAAACCAAGGAACTCCAAGTATGAATCAAATGTTGTTAAAAATAAGCAAGATGAATATTATATGATATCGACCCTCTCCACTACCTCTCCTCCGGACTCGTTGGGAAATTGTCTTATTGATAGTGGTGCCTTAAGGCACTTCACTGGTTATAAGGAAGCTCTCTCTAATCTGATAGAGAAGGAGACAAACTTGGAGATTATTCATGGAGGCAATTCCACCTATCCCGTAAAGGGTGTAGGGAATGTTACTCTTCCACTAAATCAGAGTAACACAATTCATTTGCACTAAGTCTTATATGTACCCGATCTCAAGAAAAACCTGGTGTCCATTTCAGCTATGGAAGACAAATTCTACAAGGTGGCCTTCATCGATGGCAAGGTACGTGTGTGGAAAAAGTATTTTAAAGATGCTTTCACTCTTGGGTTTCGAGTTGACTCTTTATATCAAGTTGGAGGAAGTCCATTGGGAGTATGTCTTGTGACACATCTCTTCAGTCTGAACTATGGCATCAAAGGGTTTCCCACCTTCATGAGAAGGCTCTACCCAATGTGAGACAAATGGTGATAGGGATTCCTGAGTTCAAAATAGAGCATGAAGGTGTATGTTTGGGATGTGTCGAAGGAAAGCTCAAAAGGGGACCATTCCCCTCTAGCCATAACAAGACCTATGACATTTTGCAGTTGGTTCACTCCAACATATCTAGTATGATGCCTGTGAACTCTTTGGGAGGATATCTATATTATGTCACTTTTACAGACGATTATTGTCACAAGACTTGGATATACTTCTTGAAAAATAAGGATGAAGTGTTCTCCTGGTTCCATGACTTCAAAGCCTTGATCGAGAATCAAACCAAGAAGAGGATCAAGATCTTAAGGACTAATAATGGGACTGAGTATGAATCCAACGAGTTTCATGAATTTTGCAAAGAAGCTAGCATTAAGAGGGAGACCTCAACATCATACACTCCTCAACGGAATGGTGTGGCGGAAAGGAAGAATCATACGATTGTGGAAGTTATTCGTGCCATGCTCCATGATCAAAGGCTTTTGAAGTTTCTATGGGCCGAAGCTGCGACTACCATTATATATGTTCAAAACCGATGTCCTCATCAAGCGTTGGATTCCAAGACTCCCGAAGAGATGTTCACTGGTAAGAAACTCGATGTCTCTCACTTTATAATTTTTGGAAGTCCCGTATATTTTCATGTGCCGAAAGAGAAAAGGAGAAAATTGGGTGCATCTGGAAAGAATGGAATCTTTGTGGGCTATAATGAAAATTATAAGGGCTATAGAATCTATGTGGCTGGTCAAAGGGAAGTCGAGATAAGTCATGATGTCACCTTTGACGAAGATATGGCTCTTAGCTAAGTGGACAATCTTCCTATTCTAGGGAAAGATAAAGAAGCTAACACCAGGAAGCCGGATGAGAAGGAAGATGAGACGATGCCCGATGTGGAAGAACTTATGGATCCTATTGATCCCCCTCCACAAGAGCTTTCCTCTTCTAGGAAGAGGCCCTCATGGCTTGGGGGGAGACTTGATGATGCCAAAGGACATATTGCACCCAGAGGGACTTTCTGTGAAAGTAAGAAGCCAACCAGGTATTAGGGATACTTGACCATTATGAGCACCATCATTCAAAATGAGCCTTCATCATTTGAACAAGTCATGAAGCATGAAGTATGGAAGGATGATATGGATGAGGAATATGATTCCATCATGAAGAATGATGTCTAGGATTTGTTCCCTAGACCCCAGGACAAAACAATTGTCACCTAAAAATGGTGTTACTAAATCAAGCATGGCGCTGATGGGAGTGCTGAAATTTATAAGGATCGCTTTGTTGCTCGAGGATTCTCCCAAAAGGAAGGTGTAGATTATGATGAGATATTTGCACCTGTTTCCTGTTACACCACTATCCACTCGATCATAGCCCTTATTGCTTCACAAGGATGGAACCTACATCAAATGGATGTCAAGACCGCCTTCTTGCATGGTTTGATTAAAGAAGAAGTATATGTAGAACAACCCAAGGGGTTTGAGATTCATAATCAGGAATATCACGTATGCAGGTTGAAGAAATCTCTCTATGGGATGAAGTAAGCACTCCGAGATCGATAACTACTTGATGAAGCTGGGATTCACTAGGAGTGAAGCTAATCCAAACCTTTACTTTAAGGTTGAGGATTATAAGCCTCTCATTGTTGAAATGTAGCAACAAGAATATTCCAATTTTAATTTTTCCTTGAATTAAAATTCGATTTTAGTCTCACCAACTATTTGAAAAATAATTAATTAATTCATCTTGAGTTAATTAGTTAGAGAAAATCAAACATGAAGTATTTGTGAAGGAATGCAATAGTTATCCCTTTGATTGAGGAAGTTATCCCTTAATTAAGGAGATAAGGATGAGTTGTATTTGAATTGTACTTAGTTAGCTCAGTTAACTGAGTTAAGTCCAGTTAAATTAGTTCCAAACTATTGGAGGAACTAATTGTGAGTTTAGTTAGTTAATGCATGCATGCATGCAACTAGTGTACTTTGGATAATTGAATATTCTCTCATAGATAACTCATGCATGTTAGTTCAGACAAAGACCCAGTGGAGATTAAAGGCAGGGAAGTGTACTAGCAGTTACAAGAATTTTCCTATAAGAAAATCTCTTGCATGCAGAAGGAATTTATTCCTTGAGATTTGTGTAGTTTTACAGTGTGTTGGAGCAGTGTGTGAGATCAGTGTCACACAAGGTTACAACAGGAACACCCATGGAAAACTGCACAAGGAAATAGGAGGCTTGGAGGGCAGAGGAAAGGCATATGAGCTATCTATTCTGTCTATGAGAAACAGTGAGGGATTGTACTGAGAGCTGGATAGATGTGAGCGCTAAAGATTTTTGTAATCCCGAGATATTTCCACTTATATGATAATATAGATAGCAGGGTTTTTAGATGAGGCTTTCCCTAGAGTATCCTTTTCTGTTTCATGTGTATTGCTTCTTCTTCTCTGTTATATGTGTTTTGTTTGATCTTGCTCAAATCGATTAAGCTTCCGCAAGTTTGATTTTAGAAGTAGATTAAGTATTTTGATTTAGTATATTGCATTATCAGGTTGATCTACAGTGAGAATTTCTACATGGTATCGGAGCAAAGGTGATCGAAGCAGTAAATAGTATATTGAAGAAGGAAAAATTCAAAGTTTGAAGTTCTTGGTTGGGGAAGTAAAATCGAATTCTTATCATACCTCTAAGTTCACCAATGATGTTCAATGGCTTGAGACTCGAGTGTGCACTGCATGGCAGCTCGAATTATATAGCATGGAAGGATCGCATGGAAGCAGTATTAGAAGACAATGGTTTGAAGGATATCATTGATCAATAAATCCCCAAGCCAGCTGCAGCTAATGCCTAAGAATTGGCTGAATCGATGAAGTGTGTGGTGAAGGCGAGGCATATTATTTTGGAGGGAGTTCGAGACCATATTGTCTCGAGTCTCCGTGGGAAGGAGACTCTGTTTTCAATGTGGAAGACGTTGAAGGATCTCTATCAGAACAACAATGACCAGAGGAAACTGGCGCTCAAGGACAAGCTTCGAAAAATCAAGTTTGAAAAGTGCGACACTATTTCTACATATATGAATGAGCTCACCACCTGCAGAGATGAGCTTGGTAGTGTAGGAATAACTACAACCAACGATAATATGGTGAGCCTTGCTCTCCTCAGTCTTCCTAAGAGCTGGCATAGCTACTAGGACTCTGTGAATGGAAGAGAGAAACTGCTGGATTGGGAACGACTGTGGTCAGATTTGATGCAGGAGGAGATCAGGAGAAGCACTAGAGATGGTCCTTCATCTAAGCATGATGATGAAGAAAATCTAGCCTTAGCCAGTAAGGCAAGGAAAGGGAAAGGGAAGGCTTCCCATTCCAGATCGAGTTCTTCTCATGGTGGGAAGAAGATTGACAAATCTAAAGTGAGATGCTTTAATTTTCATGAGGTGGGTCATTATACAACTAATTTCCCATTAAATAAATCCAAGAAGGGATCCTCCAAAGGATCAGAGGGTGAGGCACTAGCCTCTCATTTCGAATTGGATTTTACCCTCATCACATGTATGGTTTCATTGATGGTGGGTTGTGTTTGGTATCTTGACAGTGGAGCCTCATTCCACATGACTGGTGATAAGAGTTTGTTTAGTACCTTGGAGGAGAAAGACCTCAAGATGCACATAGAGATGGGTGACAACGGGAAGTACAATGTTTCAGGAGTGGGCACGATTACTTTTCAGAGGGAGCATGGAGCTCCTCTCACCTTGATAGATGTGAAGTATGTGCATGGGTTGATGAATAACTTGGTATCGGTCGTGATGTTGGAAGACAAAGGCTACAATGTTGTCTTCAGTAAAGGAAAGGCATTCCTAAGGCACATAGCCATGGGTTAGACCAAGAGGATTGGGATTCGAGTGAAGAATCTCTACAAACTAGAGGTAGATGACTGTGCTGCATTGAGTTCGAAAGCAGAATTGGTGCAAAGCCAAGACATTGGTAAGTTATGGCATATATGGTTGGGCCACTTGCATCATGGGGCCTTGACGATAATGCAGCAGATCTCTACCAGACTTCCCAAAGGTAAACTTGAGCAAGTGGACACATGCAAAGGTTGTACCTTGGAAAGTACACCAAGTCTTCCTTTCATGATCGAGATAGTCAAGCTGAGGCGATCTTAGAGTGAGTTCATACTGATGTGCGTGGACCATTCTTGACAACATCCACCTCGAAGCAAAGGTATTATGTGATTTTCATTGATGATTTTTATCGTAAATGCTGGATCTATTTCATGCAGAAGAAGGATCAAACCTTCTCAAAGTTTTCTGAGTTCAAAACTTTGGTTGAGAAAGAATTAGGGAAGAAGATCAAGGCCTTGAGGAGCGAAAATGGTGGAGAGTATGCCTCTCAAGTGTTTAAGGACTTCTGTGCAGCGGAAGGAATTAAACGGGAATTGAGGAAACCTCATAACCCATAGCAAAATGGGGTGGCCGAGAGGAAGAACAGAACGATTGTGGGGGCAGCTCGGGTGATGCTGCATGACCAAGGCCTACCATTTCATTTGTGGGCTAAGGCATGCAACACAATGGTCCATTTGCATAATAGAAGCTCGCATCGCATACCTGGGATGAAGACACCAGTAGAAGCTTTTTCTGGGAAGAGACCAGATGTGAATCACTTCAGGATCTTTGGCTCATCGGTATTTTTCCATGTGAACAAAGATGACCAGAAGAAACTTAAGTCGATAGCTAAGTTGGCGATACTTGTGGGGTACACTGATACACCTCACAACTATCGGGTGTACTTGCCTACCAGTTGGAGGACAATGGTATACAAATATCTAAAGTTTGATGAGCAGAAGGCCATGCGAGTTTCCCTTGAGAGGGACTCCAACTACAGGTTGTGGAGGAACTCTTGGTTCCTAAGGAGGAGGAGCCTTAGATTGATGTGGAGAAGCCACATGCAGAGGTTCCAGGAGTGGTGGTATCCACTCAAGCAGAGTCTTCCAGAGATGGGCGGAAGTGCTCAAGGGAAGATGACAGATTGTTGTCGGATGTGAGAGAGAATGTGGGAGAACCATCTTATCAACGCAGACAGAGGAGGTCACCTGATAGGTACATTGGATATATGGCCCTTGTTGGGGAATGTATTGAGACTGAGCCATCTTCCTTTGAAGAAGCAATGTAGTAGCCGATTTGGGTTGATGCTATGGTAGAGGAGTATGACTCCATAGTTTAGAACAATGTTTGGGATGTGGTTCCAAGACCAGAGAACAAGTCAGTTGTGAGTTCCCCTTGGCTTTACAACATAAAGCAAGTTGTTGATGGTAGTTTGGAGAAACATAAGGCAAGATTTGTTGCCTGTGGTTTCTCACAAGTCGAGGGGATTGACTATGATGAGAATTTTTCTCCTGTAGCAAGGTATTCATCTATCAAATCGATGTTGGAATTATGAGCACAGATGGGTTGGAAGATCCATCAGATGGATGTGAAGACTGCATTCCTCATTGGAAAGATTGAGGAGAAGGTGTACATAGAGCATCCGGAAGGTTTTGAGACCTTTGATCACGAGTCGCATGTGTGCTGACTCAAGAGAGCTTTGTACGGGCTGAAGAAAGCACCTTGTGCTTGGTACACGAGGATTGACAACTACTTCATTGGGTTGGGCTTCACAAAGAGTGAAGTGGATGCGAACTTATACCACATCATGGTGGAAGGTAAGTAGTTGATCATTGTTCTTTATGTTGATGATCTCATATTGACAAGTGATGATTAGTTGATCATGTCTTGCAAGGAGGACTTTGCAAGAGAATTCGAGATGAAATACACGGGTCTCATGAACTACTTCCTTGGCATGGAAGTGTGGTAGAAGGATGGGGAGTTGTTTGTGTCTCAGGGCAAGTCTGCCAATGAGATATTCAGGAGATTCCACATGGAAAAGTGCAAGCCCATGCAGACTCCTCTAGAAAGTAAATGGAGGAAGGTAGATGCTACTTCAGGAGAAGTAGTAGAAGCTACTGTTTACAGGTAGCTTGTGGGTTCACTGATGTACTTAGTGAACACATGACCAGATTTGTGTTATGCAGTGAACTAGCTGAGTCAATCTATGATTCGGCCTACCAAGCTGTTTTGGAAGGCGACAAAGCATGTTTTGAGATACCTCAAAGGCACATCTCAGTATGGATTATGGTATAGACGGACATAGGGAGAGAAGCTATAGGGCTCCACTAATGTAGATTGGGCAGGGAGTCCATTAGATCAGAAGAGCACATCAAGAGGAATTTTCAACCTTGGGTCAGCGGCAGTTTCTTGGTACAATAGGAAACAAAGGTCAGTTGCACTTAGCTCAGCAGAGGCTAAATACATGTTTGCAAGTCAGGTAGCATGTGAGGCCATCTGGATGCGGAAAATTCTAGTTGGTTTGTTTGATTAGAGGATGGATCCAACTGTGATCTATTGTGATAATTAGAGTTGTATCAAACTCTCTGAGAATCCAGTATTTCATGACAAGTCCAAGCATATCAACATTCGATATCATCATCTCAGGGACTGTGTGGCGAGGAGGATCATGTTGTTGCAGCATATTTTGACTGAGGAGCAAGATGCTGACATTTTGACTAAGGCATTGTCAAAGTGTAAATTCAAGTTCCGTAGAGATAGCAACGGGGTGGCAGATAATCCCTATCTTGTTGAGAGGGAGTGTTGAAATGTGGCAACAAGAATATTCCAATTTTAATTTGTCCTTGAATTAAAATTTGAATTTATTCTCACTAGCTGCTTGAAAAATAATTAATTAATTCATCTTGAGTTAATTAGTTGGAGAAAATCAAACATGAAGTCTTTGTGAAGTCATGCAACAGTTATCCCTTTGATTGAGGAAGTTATCCCTTAATTAAGGAGATAAGGATGAGTTGTAATTAGTTAGCTCAATTAACTCAGTTAAGTCCAGCTAAATTAGTTCCAAACTATTGGAGGAACTAATTGTGAGTTCAGTCAGTTAATGCATGCATGCATACAACTAGTGTACTCCAAATAACTGAATATTCTCTCATAAATAACTCATGCATGTCAGTTCAGACAAAGACCCAATTGAGATTAAAGGCAGGGACAATGTACTATCGGTTGCAAGAATTTTCCTATAAGAAAATCTCTTGCATGCAGAAGGAGTTCATTCCTTGAGATTTGCGCAGTTTTACAGTGTCTTGGAGCAGTGTGTGAGATCAGTGTCACACAAGGTTACAGCAGGAACACCCAGGGAAAACTGCGTAAGGAAATAGGAGGCTTGGAGGGCAGAGGAAAGGAATATGAGCTATCTATTCTATCTATGAGCAGCAATGAGGGATTGTATTGAGAGCTGGATAGCTATGAGAGCTAAAGCTTTATGTAATCCTAATATATTTTCACTAGTATGATAATACAAATAGCGGGGTTTTTAGATGAGGCTTTCCCCACAATATTCTTCTGTGTTTCATGTGTATTGATTCTTCTTCTTTGTTATATGTGTTCTGTTTGATCTTGCTCAAGTCGATTAAGCTTTCGCAAGTTTGATTGTAGAAGTAGATTAAGTATTTTGCTTTAGTGTATTGCATTGTCAGGTTGATCTACAGTGAGAATTTCTACACTCATATTGGTGTTGTATGTTGACAACCTCTTCCTGACAGGTGCAGACCTCTCATTCACAAATGTAAAAGGGAGTTGGCTTCCGAATTTGAGATGAAGGACCTAGGAATGATGCACTATTTCCTAGGGCTGGTGGTTTGGCAAAAGCTAAGAGAAATTTTCCTATCTCAAGGAAAATACGTGGTGAAGATATTGGAGAGATTTGGTATGGTGGATTGCAAGCCCGTGACTACCCCGATGGACCTTAACTTCAAGAATTTATGCGGTAGTGCTGCTAGACCTATTTTGGGAAATGCTTTTGAGTATCGTCAACTCATAGGAGCATTAATGTTCTTGGTGAACTCTAATCCGAATATATGTTTTGTGATCAACACATTGAGCCAATACATGGTTGAGCCTCATCGCTCACATTGGATTGGTGCCAAGAATATTCTGAGATATCTTTGAGGCACAATCACTCATGGGTTGAGATACACTGTTGGAGATGTGATACTACATGGATATTTTGATGCTGATTGGGAAGGCAATGTGGTGGGACGAAAGAGCACTTCTGGGTGTTGTTTCTCTTTGGGTTTTGCCTTGATATCCTAGATGAGAAGGAAGCAGAAGTTAGTGGCATTGAGAACCACTGAGGCAAAGTACATTGCTATGAGTATGGCCTTCTGTGAGACTATCTGGTTGAGGAAGCTCTTCAGTGAGCTGTTTGGACATACATTGGATACTACCATGATCCTTGGCAACAACCAGAGTAGGATTCGTTTGTCCAAGAATATTGTATTTCATGATCGCTCCAAGCACATCGATATCAGGTACCACTTTATCCGGGATATGTTACAACGAGGAGCAATAAGGCTCCATCATATTGGGACAGATGATCAGGTCATAGACATTCTGACGAATCCCCTGGGAAAGGTCAAATTCTTGACTTTTCGAGAACGACTAGGAGTCGTTGAGAGACCCTCTTGTGAGGGTCCTGTATGATGCATACATTGAGATCTTGGAGCTTCGATGGGCTTGGGGTAGTTCTTGGAGCGACGAGCGACCATAGGGTGACTCAACCTCCCCTAGTGGTGCACTATGTATAGGGTGAATGATTCAACCTTCCCCTATGATACCCCGAGGTGACATTTAGGTAGGAAGAATGGTTCATCCTTGTCCTACTGAGACATCCTACCCATGCAGTCTAGGATGCATGGGAAGTACCTATCATCTAGCCAATGAGTAGGGAAATGAGGATAGGGACCATAGTAGTACCGATGGACACATTGTGTATCTATCGTACTCCCTATTCTAGGATGAAATTGATTTGGGATCAATTGGAACTGACTTCGGGTCAGTAAGAGTGATATAAATCACTCTCTTTGGAACTAACTTTGGGTCCTTAAGAGTGGTATGACACACTCTCTTCATTGGGACTGACTTTGGGTCAGTAAGAGTGCTATTCGGCACTCTCTTTTATCTATGACTGGCTTTGGTTCAGTAGAGGATGGTATGATACATTCTCGATCATTTATTATTCTTCATAGTTCAACAGAGCATAGCAGATAAAATCTAAGCAATGTAGGGTAGTGTATTTGATGGAAGAGATAGTACCAACAGATAGATGGATTAGCAGATGGAGTTCTCCCTAGTTGAGAGGGAGTGTTAAAATTGGAAACTAGGGCCAAACTCCACGTGGGCCATCTTATTTATGGCAGTTGATATTTTTCTTGGATTCCTCTTGTTGAGAGGTGTAGGATTGATTTAATGATCATCCAATTCCGACATGTATTCATGGAGATATGAATTTATTTTTATTTCTTGACAATTTGTTAAGGTCGGCTAGCAAGTAAAATTGTGTGTGTTGGCTTGTTGGGGCCTGACCCAGGTTCGGAGTCAATTCGCCAAAAAAATCCCTGTACTACTAGCCCTTTCGGCAATAGCCAGTGAAGAGCGGAATGAGGTCTCACCCGAAGTAGTATGGGGGGATGCTGGAACCAAGTTTCTATACCCTTGAGATATCTGAGGGGTCGAATTAGTCCAACTATGAATAGCTTCATGCAGGGCACCTCGCGCACTGTCCTTACCTGCGAGACCTTCGTGCTCTATTACAATCGACTTTGCACAGCCCTAACTAGGGGCTGAGGTGCTTTCGCGTTGCTGAGGTAGTGATCTACACTACTTCCCCAAGTTACACCATGTAGAAATTTCTCTATGGATCAACTAGCTCTGATACCATGTAGAAATTCTGCAAATTCTCTACAAATCTACCTCTAAGATCATGTAGAAAAAATGACTATAGATTAACCCGATAATGTAATATACCAAAGAAAAATACTATAATCTACTTCTACTATCAATTTGCGGAAGCTTAAAGATCGAGTTGAATCAGAGCTGAACACATATAACCAAAAGAAGAAGAATCAATGCACATGAAACATAGAAAATACTTAGGGGAAAGCCTCAGCTAAAAACCCCATTATTTGTATTATCATACAAGGTGGAAATACATCAGAATTATATAAAGCCTTAGCTCTCACAGCTAGCTAGCTCTTAGTACAATCCTCCTGGATGCTGATGCAGCCCAGCCTCTCCTAGGCCACAACTACCAGGACCTTTCTCCCATCATCAAACACATAAAAGCGGTTACCATTATAGTGTAATCTACATGACTTACAAAACCTATGCATGGAATTTAATCCAATTCACAACTGAATTCTCCAAACATTCCCATAAATAATATCAACACTTATATAGCTGGATTCATAAAGAGTGCGCATCACCTTCTAATGAAACAGAGTTCATTTACAAGTAACACAACTTATAAACGAAATTTACCATCGCCGCTGCCATATAAGTATGACTACATAGGGAATAGGTCTCTGCACCTCCAGCCTGTTTCTATCATTGTAATTTCAAGACTGAAAAACCATGCTTGAAATTATACACGGAGCTTTTCATGGAATTCTTAAATGAATTACTCAATTGGCGGTCAACATAAGGGATATATATATCGATTACCTTACACATGCCCACGGCATCTTCTTTATCATCGCGCAGTCATAAGTTAAATTTTACCGTAGTAAGGGCTCGGATATAACGGCCGATGAATACATATATCTTCGTTTTCAATTTAGTGTCGCCAGATGCTATACAACTCGGCGAACGTTCCAACAGTGGACTTGTGACCTTTGATAACCCTTTGCTGTAGTCGATTCAATGGACAACTTCCCACCTTCGATATGCATCGTTAAACAGTCATAAATCACATTGTTTGAGGAGAAAACACTAACAATCGCCGAAGGGAATCCGCGCCTCTGAGTCATCCTTAAAACACTTATCTCTTAAATAGCCTCTGTCTTTGGTATGCTCCCAACTTATTATTCGCCAAATGGATAACCAACTCATGGTAATAACATGCTGTAAATGACTTGGTATACCAGCGTGTCAACAGTTTCTTGCGGCATGTATATATTTGTGCCAAATAAAACAGAGCACATAAAACTGAGCCACCATTCAAATGCTTTGTATAATCAACGAATTGAAACTAAGAAACACCAATCTTCATCAGGCAACAGTGACGGATTCTTCGCCAATATCGCAGAATCGATATGTTGGCGCACTCAAAGTAAAATAATCTTTAAATAGGTCGAAGTCAATTCAGTTAACATACCCAGTAATTACGTGTGGAAGAAACACGATATCCACCATATAAAGAATTAAACATATGAACACTGTCCCAAATATACTATAGTAAATTAATGAAATTAACAGCCATGAGGAATTGGCAGAATACATGTGCGCCGCTGTAAAGTAAGCAATCAACCCATAACTTGAAACACACACAAAGGCGCACTGAAAATCAAGAACATTATCAATTCATGCAAATCATACTTATATTCACATAGAACAAATATTCACAAGAGTTTTACATTCATGGCCAGATATACAGTCTATGGCCCTCACACTCTTCTCTCACTCTCACACTTCTCTCTTCTATGCTTTTGAGGCTTAATAATTTATACAATTTTAAAAAATCATTTAATTAAATGTTCAATCCCTTCACTTCCTCAACAAACCCCTAAATCTCTCAACATCCCTAAAAGATAGATTCTCATCCCTAAGATTTAGAAACTAATTCCAACTTAGGCTCCCTCATTAATTCTAACTCTATTTTCTCTCATATTCTTTAAAAGAATATTTACAAAATCCTCACTTTCTCCTATTTTATTAAAAACAACAAATTATTTAATAAAATATTAAAATTTGTCACACCCCATTTTATCACATATTTACAAATGAAAAATGTCCTTGATGCTCCTGCATCAGACACCCAACGTTAAAATTAATCATGATCGCCTGATCATGTGTTCGGATCTGTGTATGCCTGGATCCCATATCTTGTGCTGCAACTTTCCACTTGCCACTGCTTCTTTTTGATGTTCTTCTCCAGGTTTCTACACTTTATGTTGCATTGCTCCACTGGCTGTGCTCTCACAATCTTTTACTGTCTTTCTTTTACTGCTTCTCCTTTGTTTTACTGCTGATGGCCTCTTTGGGGATTCTTTCATCATCATCCGCCTTATCAGTTCAATTTCCAACTCTTTTGTCAGCACATCAGTATGATGATTTGTATTCACCATGAGACTGTTAACTAGTCTCTCCTTCTTACCATCATCTGCTCCATAACTATCATTCATGAGAACTTTCCTGCCTTGCTGCCTCAGCAAATTATCCTGCACATAAGTCCTTTGTCTCTCCAACTCTCTTTTCTGGAGATCTAGTTTCCTATACAATTCAAAAACTTCATTAGAAGTAGAACTTGGAAACTTCATACGATTTTCCATACCTTCACCAATGCTTGACCAATCATCGTCCTTCTCTTTCTGCATCAACATCCTGATTAGACTCCTTCGTCTTCATCTCCTTCTGAGATCTTGCTATCTCAACATTGATCTGAACAGCCTTCAGATTCAATTTTTCTTGAACAAACTCTAAAGCTTGCTCATGTCCTTGTACTGTACCTGCAAACATACACAACTCATTAGTTTTTAAATCACAAGACTTTTCAGTCTTGACTGCTTCCTCCAATTCCATCTCTGGCTCAAGAACTCTAAGTTCCCTTTTCAACAAGGCAATCACAATTTGCCTCAACCTCCTCTGCAATTGTTTCCAAACCACTCTCTTTGCCTTCAGTGGAAAGATCCAACCTCTATTCTGATTTTCCTTCTCTTGCAGCCATTCCTCTAATACCTGCAATTGCACTTTCATTACTGTAATCTCTCTTTCCCTGACTTCTGCAGTCATCTCATCACTGTGGCATTCCTCTGAACCTCTTCTTTGATCCTCCATGATCATCTTCTCGCTTGCCATGAGTTGCACTAGCCTCTGCAACAAGCTCTCCTGTCTTGCCGCCACTTACCTCACCAAGCTCTCCTCACTCAGTCTTTTGGTAAGTACTTGGTTCACTGCCTCTGGAACCTTTCGAGCACTCTCTCTGCTCTCTTCGGCTATCTCTTCAACTCACCTTCTTCCTCCTTATTCAGCCTTTAGCTGAATGCCAGGTTCACTGCCATCATCTTCTCTGCAACCATAAACTTCATTTAAAAATTTCAAATCAGGAAAATTATCTCACCTCTTAAGATCTTGCATGATCTTTTCCTCCCTGCAATTCTGTTCACTTGCAATTGTGTATGCTGCATATCAGATTTGGAAATCTGATCGTCCTTTCAGTCTTTCAACAAAAATACATTTCAATTCAACAAAACTTTTTGTTTTCATTCAGAAAAAAAAAACTAGCTTTGATACCACTTGATGCAGCCCAGCCTCTCCTAGGCCGCAACTACCAGGACCTTTCTCCCATCATCAAACACAAAAAAGCGGTTTCCATTATAGTGTAATCTACATGACTTACAAAAACCTATGCATGGAATTTAATCCAATTCACAACTGAATTCTTCAGAGATTCCCATAAATAATATCAACACTTATATAGCTGGATTCATAAAGAGTGCGCATCACCTTCTAATGAACCAGAGTTCATTTACAAGTAACACAACTTATAAACGAAATTTACCATCGCCGCTGCCATATAAGTATGACTACACCGGGAATAGGTCTCTGCTCCTCCAGCCTGTTTCTATCATTGTAATTTCAAGACTGAAAAACCATGCTTGAAATTATACATGGATCTTTTCATGGAATTCTTAAATGAATTACTCAATTGGCGGTCAACATAAGGGATATATATATCGATTACCTTACACATGCCCACGACATCTTCTTTATCATCGCGCAGTCATAAGTTAAATTTTACCATAGTAAGGGCTCGGATATAACGATCGATGAATACATATATCTTCGTTTTCAATTCAGTGTCGCCAGATGCTATACAACTCGGCGAACGTTCCAACAGTGGACTTGTGACCTTTGATAACCCTTTGCTGTAGTCGATTCAATGGACAACTTCCCACCTTCGATATGCATCGTTAAACAGTCATAAATCACATTGTTTGAGGAGCAAACACTCACAATCGCCGAAGGGAATCCGCGCCTCTGAGTCGTCCTTAAAACACTTATCTCTTAAATAGCCTCCGTCTTTGGTACGCTCCCAACTTATTATTCGCCAAATGGATAACCAACTCATGGTAATAACATGCTGTAAATGACTTGGTATACCAGCGTGTCAACAGTTTCTTGCGGCATGTATATATGTGCGCCAAATAAAACAGAGCACGTAAAACTAAGCCACCATTCAAATGCTTTGTATAATCAACGAATTGAAACTAAGAAACACCAATCTTCATCAGGAAGCAGTGACGGATTCTTCGCCAATATCGCAGAATCCATATGCCGGTGCACTCAAAGTAAAATAATCTTTAAATAGGTCGAAGTCAATTCAGTTAACACACCCAGTAATTACGTGTGGAAGAAACATGATATCTGCCATATAAAGAATTAAACATCTGAACACTGTCCCAAATATACTAGAGTAAATTAATGAAATTAACAGCCATGAGGAATTTCCAGAATACATGTGCGCCGCTGTAAAGCAAGCAATCAACCCATAATTTGAAACACACACAAAGGCGCACTGAAAATCAAGAACATTATCAATTCATGCAAATCATACTTATATTCACATAGAACAAATATTCACAAGAGCTTTACATTCATGGCCAGATATACAGTCTATGGCCCTCACACTCTTCTCTCACTCTCACACTTCTCTCTTCTATGCTTTTGAGGCTTAATAATTTATACAATTTAAAAAAAAATCATTTAATTAAATGTTCAATCCCTTCACTTCCTCAACAAACCCCTAAATCTCTCAACATCCCTAAAAGATAGATTCTCATCCCTAAGATTTAGAAACTAATTCCAACTTAGGCTCCCTCATTAATTCTAACTCTATTTTCTCTCATATTCTTTAAAAGAATATTTACAAAATCCTCACTTTCTCCTATTTTATTAAAAACAACAAATTATTTAATAAAATATTAAAATTTGTCACACCCCCTTTTATCACATATTTACAAATGAAAAATGTCCTTGATGCTCCTGCATCAGATGCTCATAGGCAATCAAAGCTTCTCACAAGCCTTCTCCTTTGCCCTCCAAGCTCCTGTTTCCTTGCGCAGTTCCTCTAAGATGATCTCCTTCACCCAATGGAACACTGCTCTTACACACTGCTCTAACACACTGTCAGAACTGTGCAATCATCAAGGAACCTTACCATGACTGCATGCATGAGTTTTCTTTATAGGAAAACACATGCAATTGATAGTACAATGTCCTTGACATTTAGCTCAACTGGGTCTTTCTCAAAATAAACATGCATGAGTTTCTGATGAGGGAATATTAAATTATCTGGAGTACACTAGTTGAGTGCATGCATGCATCAACTGATTGATAACTCACAATTAGTTCCTCAAATAGTTTGGAACTAATTTAACTGGACTTAACTTAATAAACTGAGTTAACTAATTACAACTCAAATTTAACTCAATCTTATCTCCTTAATTAAGGGATAATCTCCTTAATTTAAGGGATAACTCTTGCGTGACTTCAGAAAGACTTCTAAATTGAATTTCTCCAACTAATTAATCCATAATGAATTAATTAATTATTTCCAAGTATATGGTGATACTAAATTCTATTTTAATTCACAATTTTAATTCAAGGACAAATTAAAATTGGAATATTATGGATTCTATTTTTATCATTTCTTGTTGCTATTTTCAACACTCCCTCTCAACAAGAAAGGAATTCAACTCGATCCCGATTGTGAACCTTTGGAATGTTATGCATGCAACACTTCTCTTTAGTGTTGTTACTCTAGCAACTCCAGAAACAAAAAAACATCCAACCTGAATCAGTATGATGCATCTTTCATCAGAGTCTCTGACTGCTTTTGACTCTGTCAACTCAAAACTTTGCGCTCATATTGACTCTGCCTTTCTGCATTGCTGTCAACCCTCCTTTACGCTCTTCAGTATCTGACTGCTCTAGCCTCTGTCACTTTGATCTCTGTTCACATCAATCCCACTGATTCCTCCTGCTACTAGGTACTTTGGGCTCCCGTAGCAAGGTACGATTCATGAAATGAAACCTCTCAATAGACCCTGCCCAATTTCAGCCTTGTTGAGACTATCACTTCACATTTCCCCAACTCACACCTAGAGGTATGGTTGCATGTGATCCCTCTACCCACTTCTCCAATTGTGTCTCCTCCACAATTGTCTGAGACTTCTTCTGGGGCTGCATGTTGAGAGGTAATCTACTCTCCCTCTCAACCACCAAGTCTCTAACACTTGCCATGATCCTCAAGGCTTTGCATGCATCTTGAACCTCAAGTGCATATAGGTTCTTGACTCGTGAACTGATCTATATCACCTATCTTGTGGTGATGTGTCTAAGGAATGCCTTTCCTTTACTTAATACAACATCGTAGCCTTTGTCCTCCAACAATGTGATTGCTGCCAATTTTTTCTTCAGTCTAGGCACATACTTCACATCTGTTAAGGTGATAGGAGCTCCATACTACCTCTGAAAAGTAACCATACCCACTCCTAACACACTATACCTTTTGTCGTCACCCATCTCTATGCACATCTTGAGGTCTTTCTCCTCCAAGGTACTGAATAAACTTTTATCGCCGGTCATGTGGAATGAGGCTCCATTGTCAAGATACCAAACAAAACCCATCATCGATGAAAACATGCATGCGATGAGGGTAAAGTCCATTTTGAATTGAGAGGCTAATGCCTCACCTATCGATCCTTCTGAGGGTCCCTTCTTGGACTTCTTCGATGGGCAATTAGTCGCATAATGTCTGATCTCTTGACAATTAAAGCATCTCACTTTAGACTTGTCACCCTTCTTCCCTCCATGAGAAGAATTTGATTTGGAATGGGACACATTCCCCTTTGATTTCCTTGCCTCACTTGCTAAGGCCAGATTTTCTTCATCATCATCGTTGGATGAAGAACCATCTCATGTGCTCCTCCTGATCTCCTCATGTATCAGATCTGATCACATTCGTTCCCAATCTGACAGTTTTTCCCTTCCATTCACAGAGTCCTGGTAGCTATTCCAGCTCTTTGGAAAGCGAAGGAGAGCGAGGCTTACCATATCATCATCGACAGTAGTTATTCCCACACTACCAAGCACATCTCTGAAATTGGTGAGCTTGTTCAGATATGTGGAAATAGTATTGCTGTTCTCCATCTTTATTCTTCGAAGCTTATCCTTGAGTGCCAATTTCCTTTGGTCGCTACTGTTCTGGTAGAGGTCCTTCAATGTATTCCACATTGAATATGGAGTATACTTCCCATGGATATTCGACACAATATGGTCTCGAACTCCCTCAAGGATGATCTATCTCGCCCTCACCAAACACTTCTTCCACTCAGCTAACTCTTGTGCATTAGTTGAAGTTGGCTTTTGGATTTCTTGATTAATGAAATCCTTCAAGCCATTGTCTTCTAAGACAGCCTCCATGTGATCTTTCCATGATATGAAATTTGAGCTGCCTTCCAAGGCATACTCGAGTCTCAAGCCATAGAACGCCATTGGCCAACCTTGAAGTATAATAAGAATTCGATTTGCACCTGGAATCCCGAACATCAAACTTCGAATACTCTTCTCCATATATTGATCATAGCTCTGATAAACTTAGCTCTGATCAACTTGGCTTCAATACCATGTAGAAATTTCTTTATGGATTAGCTAGCTCTGATACCATGTAGAAATTCTACAAATTCTCTACAAATCTACCTCTAAGATCATGTAGAAAATCTGGCTGTAGATTAACTCGATAATGCAATATACCAAAGCAAAATACCATAATCTACTTCTATTATCAGTTTGTGGAAGCTTAAAGATCGATCTGAATCAGAGCTAAACTCATATAACCAGAAGAAGAAGAATCAATGCACATGAAACATATAAATACTCAGGGGAAAGCCTCAGCTAAAACCCCACTATCTGTATTGTCATACAATGTGGAAATACATCAAAATTATACAAAGCCTTAGCTCTCATAGCTAGCCAGATCTCAGTACAATCCTCCTGGATGCTCATAGGCAATCAAAGCTTCTCACAAGCCTTCTCCTCTACCCTCCAAGCTCTTATTTCCTTGCACAGTTCCTCTGGGATGATCTCCTTCATTGAGTGGAACACTGCTCTCGCACATTATCAAAACTGCGCAATCCTCAAGGAACCTTACCTTGACTGTATGCATGAGTTTCCTTTATAGGAAAACACATGCAACTGATAGTACACTGTCCTTGACATTTAGCTCAACTGGGTCTTTCTCAGAATAGACATGCATGAGTTTCTGATGAGAGAATCTTCAGTTATCTGGAGTACACTGGTTGAGTGCATGCATGCATCAACTGACTGATAACTCACAATTAGTTCCTCAAACGGTTTGGAACTAATTTAACTGGACTTAACTCAGTAAATTGAGTTAACTAATTACAACTCAAACATAACTCGATCTTATCTCTTTAATTAAGGGATAATTTCCTTAATTTAAGGGATAACTCTTGCATGACTTCATAAAGACTTCTAACTTG
This sequence comes from Pinus taeda, assembly GCA_000404065.3. Taxonomy (NCBI): domain Eukaryota; kingdom Viridiplantae; phylum Streptophyta; class Pinopsida; order Pinales; family Pinaceae; genus Pinus; species Pinus taeda. The sequence continues at coordinate 28,322 of APFE031628448.1, forward strand.
AGTTTCTCCAACTAATTAATCCATCATGAATTAATTAATTATTTCCAAGCAGCTGGTGAGATTATATTTGATTTTAATTCACAATTTTAATTCAAGGACAAATTAAAATTGGAATATTTTGGATTTTGGGGGGATTTCGACATGTATTCATGGAGATACGAATTTATTTGTATTTCTTGACAATTTTCAAGGTCGGCTAGCAAGTAAAATTGTGTTTGTTGGCTTGTTGGGGCCTTACCCAGGTTCGGAGTTAATTAGTGTCGAGCAGTAAAAAGGGTCCTTTTCACCTCTATTCACCCTACATTAATTATCAATCCATGTACGATTTGTTATCTCAAGTGTGTACTCAGTCTGAGACGGTCACTTGTCAAGAGTAATGCTAGTAGTATAGTGCTTTTGCAAAAGTAAATAAATGCTGGAAACAAACACTAAATGTAATGGCAAGAAATTGAAATGCTTTGTAACTAAATCATTCATTTAAGAAACTATAGCACTCATCAGTTAAGGGTGCAGTAATGATAACTATTCCCTTTGTAAACTGATGCAATTGAAAAGCAATCGAAGAGAAGATCTCCAATGTGGGAACCAGATAGTAATAGTCAATGTTCACTAAAGTTGCAGAACATTCTGTTCACACCAAAGCAATTACCTGAAATGAGAATTCAATTAACAGAAAAGGGAACATCAACTAATCTATTTGAAAATATTGAACATCAAAGCTTTAACTTATAGAAATGAATTAAGCAACAATCGTAATCTAAAAGAATTAAGTAGCAATCTTTAACTTAGAAATTATTTGAACAACAAGCCAAAAATGGAGCAGCAAATTAAAGTAAGTCTTACGAAATATTGAACAGCAACTGAATCAAATGTAAATGCACAACGAACTAAATCAAATATTAACACAACAAATAATGATGGAATCAATAATCTGATTTTTAGCATAATAAATTTTAACCACGGTGATAAAGAAACAACAATTGCAGTTGCAATGGAACGACACTCCAAATGAACAACAATCACACTTAGAGGTAAACCGTAGCTAAATAAACAATAATACCGATCTATAAATGCATAGCAATGTTACTCTGTAAACGAACAGTAATGTTAATCTGTAAAGGAACAACAATGTTACACAGTAATGTCAATCTGTAAGGGAACAAAAATGCGATAGGATTTCAGAATGAGCAGCATAACATTTCAGTTGCAGAAGATAACCTTACTATTCAAGTACGAATTAAATATAACAGAGCCAATAAACAAAATGACAAGGAACAATAGATTACTGAATGAAGCAAGTAAAAGAAATCAAACCACATATGACTTGGAATTGGAAAATAATGGTATAGGAAGCAAGTGATCCACTAGGGCCAGGCCCTTAGCCTCCAGGGACGCACTACTGCGGTTACTTCAGAAGCAAAGAAGGAACAACAACAAAGTTTATATATTAATCATGAAAACAGAGTTACAATAATCGCTCTTTAAAGAGAGTCGATGATCAAAGTTTAGTTTGCAACAACAATTTCTATAAAACAACAATAATTTGCCCCCTGGGCTAGCAGCGCTGTCTCTTTTTATAGCGGCCAGGCGGAAATTCCAAAGATACAGATATTCTTAAGGTAGTGAGCCCTCAGGATCAAAAGATCCTGAGGGATTTGCCATATCATTATCCTTCAGTTATCTCTTCATCCTCTTGCGTTGATATGGTATTTATTCTTCCTTTTCCTAGCTCATGCGCTCCGATATGGATTGCCTTGTTTGGATGCGGTTCCCTGTCAAAGGGACAACAGTTGGTTTTGCCTTGTCTTTTCCTTTGAAATGACAATCTTCCATTTTATTCATTTTTTGCATAGAAAAAGGTAATAATTAGTCATTTTACGTTACTCACAAATCTCTTAAACTTTATCATAATCCTTCATCATATGCCCATTTCATAATGTAAAGAAGTTATGAATTGAAAAGATAACGAAATAAGTGGCAATTACATACCTTTTCTAATGCTCAACACACCTCCCTGCTTACCCTTTTTCATGCCCTCATGAAAACACTGTAATTGACATGCAAGGCAGTTAGGGAATAGGCTGTAGAAGGGTTCTCAGTCGGTGGTCTACAACCATGATTCCTAGTTAAGATTTCAAAAATATGCCCTGTCTATCCTTCAGGAAATTCATATAAGGCTCTATACCTTGGTGCAGGATACCAAATGTGTTAGCCTCTCTCATAAAACATTAATAAATCCAAAAATAAATAAATTAATTAAATATTCCAAGTTAGGAATTTGTGCCTAACTGTTGGGTTGTTCCTCTAAGATAAGAGTTAGTTTAGGTAACTCCTATATTGGTGTGTGTCTAGTGAGAAATTATCTCAACCAAAGGAGAAATTATCTCAACCAAAAGTGTCTAAGATAGAACGCACTATCTTGAGAACACTATCTCTCATCTATTTATTTGTAACACTATATTCAATTTTTAAGAATGAAAATGTGAGAGAGAATACCTGAGGCTGAAGCCTTTTCCACCAATATTTTGTGTCTGGTTTTTATGTGTTTTTCTGTAATCTGTTTGAGTTAATTTCATTTTCATTAAAATGACTGGACTTCGGAACCTACAGCCTAACCAAGATGGGCCTTCTCTCAAGATGAGGTCACCATAGATAACTAGGCAGTCAGTAGCTAGCTTAAAATTCTCATAATTGAATGGTTCTCTGTTTTGGATATTCTGATTAGAAGTCTGGTATCGGAATTTGGCTGTTGCTATGGAAAGGTATTTGATGGTTAAGAAGTATTCTACCCCTTGCCGGATGATTGCTGTGTGAATAGGTCCCAATGTCTGGAACACACCCTGAGTTCTCATTAGGCTCCTATGTTTATTCCATAATTGCAATGGGTCTCTAGGTTCACCCCTTACCCATAGATCTAATCCATTCTCTTGTCTTTCGAAGACATTGTAGGCTTTAAGCCACTTTATCTAATTAACACCAAAAGAAATAAATGCCTGAAGTTGGACATCACCCACAAAAGGGCTAGGGTTATGTTCTATTTCTCCATCTAACACAAGATTGTGCAAATAAAATTCACATAACAATCGTTGAAATTTCACCCCGTAATACTTACAACAGTTTATGAAGTCATCAATGGTTTTTATCTCTATAGGCACTCTTGCCTTAACAACCTTAATTTTCAATTGTAAATATCTTTCCATAAAAAACAAAGCATAGTTTCTGGCGGGTGCCCTACATGCTAGAACATCAGTATACAGAGAACATAAGGTATCCATTTGATTTATAATTGTGTCTAGTCTATGGGTTACCTTTTTGACTCTTTCCCCCAGCTTTCGCCATCCATCAAAGGCCTGGCTTTCCGATGCATTGATGTTCTTTAATCGCTGTTGTAACTTATGATATTTTTCTTGAGGAACAGTTTCCTCTGTGAGTTTCTCTATCGTTTGTTGGGCTTGTGACAAATATTTTCGCAGAGTTACTATCCTCGGGTCATTATCCATCATGACAATTTTGGGCTAGAGATCTACTTGGATCTCCTTATTGCGACATCTAGTCTTTATGGTTTGAGTTTTGTTCTCAGTAGAGGACAATGCCTCTATCTGGACTTCCTTATCACAGGCCGGTGCATTGTCTGTTTGTGCTTCTGCATTTGCAACAGCCAAATGTTGTTCCTTGAGATTCTAAATAACGGGTTCGACTTGAGTCCTCTTGGTCTTTTTCTTATGGGGTTTTGCCTAGGTGGTTGCATGCTTTGCCCCAGAGGTTCCTCTTGAGTTCTTCCTCATTTTTAAGACTCTTATTTGTTGTCAAAGTTTCTTAATTACGTTAAGCAATCTCTGCTGTTCCTTTCGCAATTTTCTAATTTCATCTGTTTTCTCAGAAGGAACAACCGTTTCTTTTCTCAAGCCTAGGCTTTGTATTTCAGGCATTGTACCTTCGCCTTGGCCAATTTCCATGTTTCCTTCTTGGAACACCTTTTCAGTGTTTTGCTGATCAGGTTTTTCAGGGGTAAAAATCCTGGTTTGTTCTGCTGTCTCTTAGGCAACTTATTCTTCTACCTCTTCTTCATCATGAAATTCTTCGAGTGTATTATGACTAAGAACAGATTGTTCTTCTTCCTCCTCTTCGGCACTCTTCTCCCTAAATACACTCTTACCATGAGCAGAGTGATCCTCTTCTTCTTCCTCCTTGTCACACATTTCCTCGGATGCACTTTTATCATGAGCAGAGTGCTCCTGCGGCCCTTCTTCAGTATGGGGGTTGAGTGGGCTGTGAGGTTGGACATACTTTCCTATATTGGCCAAAATTTGGGCAAATTCATCTTCTTGCAGAGGGTGTTGTAGTGGAATTTCATTGCATTGCTCTGTTTCTTCTCGTTCTTCCTGACCGGATTGATCCATCTCCTCCTTCAGTTCTTCTTCATCGTTTTCCTCCAATTCTTCTTGATTCTCCCCACCTTCCAGTTGTGGGGGTTGTTCATCTTTCGAATCATGTATTTCCACAGGTTGGCTAATGTTTCCCTAGGAATTTCCCAACATTCCTCTGCTCCTTGCCAATCTGACAGATTTTCTTCATTCCAGTGGTCTGCTCGATGTGTTGGCAATATGTTTTTGTTTTGGGGTTGGCAAAGCCAGTCCCCCATCTATTAAGAAAATCAATTCTTCCCGCTGCTGGGCAAGACTGTAACTGACTATCTGTCGAATTAAACCATGATAGCTTACCACTGACTCTACATGGTGAGATTTTCTCATGCTTCGTGCAACATCATGTAATAAAAAATTTAAGAATGCAGGCAAATTCACAACACATTTTTTCTTTAACACGGCTAAAAGTTTGAGATGGCGTGGTCTTACCACGTCTTTTCTGCCATCGCAAGTGATGTAGATTTGGATAATTCTCGCCAATTCTTCCCACGGCTCTCCCAAGGTTTCCGACAGGACTCCCTTCCCTTTGACAGTAAGGTTCTGCCCTTCATCCTGGAAGATGGTTATAGCGTCTCGCAGTCTCACCTTTTTTAGAGTCCATACAGGTCCAATGGCTGGCACTCCCGAAACTTCAACAATTATGTCATCTGTGACTGCTATCTATCTCCCTCTCACCATGGAATGATTTTCCTGCAAATTCTGCAGAAACTTGATTGCCACCGTCTCGTTAGATTGTTGTAGACGGTTAAGGTAAGCTATCCATCCTGCCCTTGCTAAGATTTCTCGTGCGGCGTCAGAGACCATTAACACCTGTGGCTCACTACGAATTGATCTTCCTCCTATCTTATTCATGCTTAGCACACTATAAAAACACAGAGACGACGATGGAACAGTAGGCTGTTCAAATTTTTAGCTCACTAATAAGAAAACATAAAGAAGATGATGGAACAATAACCTATTCAAATTTTTAACTTACTGCTAATTTTTGCAGAGCAAAACACGGAAATGGTGTTGGAACAAAAAGCCATGCATATTGGGAAACAAAATATTGTTAGACTTGCTATTCCCGAGTTTTGGTGAAGTCATAATACCTTCGAATAATGGGCTGACACGTATGCCAGCGAATTTTGGAGATCACCCGCGTCCCCCTGTAATGTGATAGGCCATCCTCAGCCATCAAATAAAGGAGCAGCATGCCGAACTACAATCGTACAGTGGAATAAAAGAACAACGTATAGATATATGACATGTTTACAAAAATGAGCGCTTTACCGAAATTGAGGCGTATGATAGAATCACTAATAAATATGGAAATACTGTGATATGATGCAAAAAATTGAGGATAGGACAACTGACGTGAATAAAAGTTCTTTTGTGGTCATTATCCACTTTAACCGTCATGATTTATTTGTAAATAATTTTCATATATCAAAGGTTCGAAAGGGTTATATACACAATGTTGGGTCCCTATAATTCTAGTGATTACCCCATTACTATTGTAGTTATACCCCTTATTAATAGCGTTGTGCCCCTATTGCCCCCATATTGTTATTACTGTGCCCCATAGAATCCCTTTATTGTTATTTTTGTGGCTTTATATTTTTATTGTTTAGGTTGGGTTGGTTTATATTGTGATCCTTAGACTCCTATATAAGAAAGGAAGGTTTTTTTTCATTTGAATCACCAAGAATTGTTCATTTTATGTAATGTAAAGGAGGTTTCCCCCTGAAGAGGCTGAATTCTTGAAGGCGTTGATCTATCTTTTCTATCTTTTTTGAGCTGGTTTCATAACATTTGGTATCAGAGCTTTGGATTCTAGGGTTTCGCTGCTCCAAACAGGTCATCGTGGCATTTTCGCTATAACTTATTTTCTGGGACGTTTCAGAAGTCGCAAAAAAAACCCATTTGAGAAGAAAGTGCGCTGAACCTTGGGTCCAAATTTCATAGCTTTTCACATGATATTTGCGGATATATGATCTGAGGAAGTTGGTCTTTTTGCAGACTCCTGAATTACATTCCAAACAGGAGACCTAGGGAAAATCGTCATAACTTTCTCTCTAGGGATTGGATTGAAATTTCGTAAGAAGGTGCAGAAAGAGGATGGACTACAGTTTTTTTTATGTTTTTTTCAGATCCAGAGGTCGAAACAGTGACTCGTGGCACGCCGTACAAGTTCACTCTACTGAACTAGTCTATAATCAAGTCACTGTGGGAGATTTCGCATAACTCTTCCTTGGAGAAACCAATTTGGGTCAGACTTGTGGCATTGAAAAGAGGACACAAAGGGATACTACAGATCGCAAATTCAGAACTAGATGATTGGAAAGTACAGAGATACATCAGAGGCAATATCAAGCTCCGACAAAGTGAAAAAAGGTGTGTAGATTTTCTTAAATTTTTGTTTAAGCTTGATTTGAAAATTTATTTTGAAGGAATTCAAAGGGCATAATAGAGCATTATTATCGGTAACTGATGCCCCGAGGAAAGAAAATGCAAATGCCTAGTAAGGAGCCTGGAAGCTCTAGCATGACTTATGAAGAAGAAGAAGAAATGTTATATGATATATCAAAATTACAAGAACAAGTGCAACAAGTGTCACTTGCACAAAAAGCAACAGAATCTAAGGTGGATGGTTTAAGGAAAGATGTAGAAGCTAATATGGACGGTTTAAATAAGGGCGTAGAAGCTAAGATGAATGGCATGGAAGCTAAGATGGACTATTGGAAGACAGATTTGAAGATAGACATGGGCGATTTGAAGACAAATTTGAAGACAGACATGGACGAATTGAAGATAAATATGAATAAGCTGCTACAAGAAATGGTCACTAAAGGTGAAAGGATAGTAAAGGAAACTCATGATGAGAACAAAAGAAATGTTAATCATGATTCCATAGACTCTAATGTGGGATCGAAGACCCATCATATTCCGAAAATCGATATGAGGAAGTTTGATGGCAAGGGTCCTGCAACATGGATATTACAGATGGAGCAATTTTTCGATCTCAATAATGTGCAAAACACACAAAAGGTACGTTTGACAACTTTATATTTGGAACCAAATCAGTTTGTATGGTATCAATGGCTTTGCTCTCGTAAACAATTTATCACTTGGGCAATTTTTATGGAGAAGAATTGATAGCACATTATGAGGATACAAAAAGCAACACTTTTTTTAGCCAATTGATAAGTCTCAAACAAAAGGGTTCATAATGGAGCACATTGAGGAGTTCCAAAAATTGAACATAAGGGTAAAAGATATTCCAGAGGAGCATAGGATTGATGTGTTCATAGGGTCCTTAAAGGATAATATCCAACATGATGTTCGCCTTTGGGAACCTGATTCATTAGAGAAGGCATTCAGGTTAGCAAGAAAAATGGAAAGCAAAATTATGGCAACCAAGAAGCATACCACTCTCAACTATAAAGATGGAAGTGTTGTCCCTAGTCTTCCACAACCTATAAGGTTGAAAGCACAACAATTGGAAGAAAAAAGAGAAAAAGGGCTTTGTTACAGTTGTGATAGTAAATAGACTAAAGGTCGTAAGTGTGCTGAGAAGAAATTATTCTACATAGATTGTGAAGAGGAATAAGAAAAGGAGCAAGAAAAGTCAAAAGAAGAGGATATACTCCAGGAACAAAGCCTAGATGAAGAACAAATGAATCTGACGATATCTTGTAATGCATTGGTGGGAATTA
>APFE031628448.1:41722-62141 GCA_000404065.3 Pinus taeda
GAGGGGCATGTTGGGTCCCTATAAAACTAGTGATTACCCCATTACTATGGTAGTTGTACCCCTTATTAATATTGTTGTGCCCCTATTGCCCCCATATTGTTATTACTGTGCCCCATAGAATCCCTCTATTGTTATTTTTGTGGCTTATATTATTATTATTAGGTCGGTTGGGTTATATTGTGACTCCTTAGACTCTTATATATAGAAAGGAGGTTTTATCATTTGAATCATCCAAGAATTGTTCATTTATGTAATGTAAAGGAGGTTGCCCCCTCGAAGAGGCTGAATTCTAAGGCGTTGATCTATCTTTTCTATCTTTTTTGAGCTGGTTTCATAACACACAATCTCATTTGAAATCACTATAAAGATATAAGAAGAAGGGTTTTATAATGACTATTGATGTATAAGAAATATGACTTCAATACCGTCAACAGAGCTCTATTACCCACAGGTGTCCATAACCTTGATAGAGCTATTTATTTCAGCCTTGGAACCATAATCCTTTGTGTATGCCTAGGAAAGTGCTATGCAATGTCAGAATGGAGACCATTGTGCTGGCTTGGTAACCAGATGAATCACAATGCCATTCACCAGGAAGGAGTGAAAGGTGGGCAGGCCGGGTCGTGATGAGACCTCCTGTTCCAAGGAATTTTTATTTTTTTGATGTGCCTCTTGGATCATATCCCTGGTGTGGTGGCCATAGTGGGAATGCCACTTCACTTTCTTCCTTATGATCATGGTAGGTTGGCTCTTGATGAGACCCACTATCCTTCATCTGACAAATCATGTTAGTAATTATATAGATATACATGTTTTCTTTTTCTTCTTTTCTTTTATATAGAACTTTTCCTATTTATATACAGAGGGTGGCTCAACACTCCTTAAGAGTAGAGATGGTGGAAGAAGTCTGAACATCTCAATAGAGAAAAATATGCCCTTATTCTTATTCAATAATAATGATCAAAGAGAATTATGGGGATTTAGAAAGAACCATCATGATAAAAATAATCAATCACATTGGTATTAGTGAAAATAACGATAGCAAAGTGATATAAATAGTTGTGTCCTTTCCTCTTTTCTCTTATCAATTCAAAGCAATTTTTTTTTAAAGATAATAATTTTTCTTTGATTTGCTGATTTCAGTATCGTCTAGTTTTTGTATTCTTACATAAATGTATAGCTGTGACCTAAATGACCATCACTCACAAAAATCCTCTAAATGGTAAAACATGCATACACACAAAAGAAGAAAAATGCACTAAAAAAGTGATGTTCTTTAGATGGAACGGCTGCTGTTTCTTTAGAGGGATAGCAAAAGAATATTTGCACACAAAAACCGCAAGCAAAAGGAAAAAAACATGCTCAAAGCTGCTGTTCCTTGAGAGGAACAACAACTGTTCCTTGAGAGGAATAGTAGCTGTTCCTTAATCGGAACAACAAATAAAGCAAGCGCAAACAAAAGATGCGGAAATTCTGTTCCTTTTGAAAGGAACAACAAAAACGAAAGTTCTGTTCCTTTGGAAAGGAATAACCGAAAAACGAAGGTGCTGTTCCAGCAGAAAAACGAAAGTGTTGTTTCTTTGGAAAGGAACAACAAAAAACGAAGGTGTTGTTCCTTCGGAAAGGAACAACAAAAAATGAAAGTGTTTTTCCTTTGGAAAGGAACAACAAAAAAATGAAAGTTTTGTTCCTTCGGAAAGGAACAACAAAAAAACGAAAGTGATGTTCCTTTGGAGAGGAACAATGGAAAAATGAAGTGCTATTCCTTTGGAAAGGAACAAAAAAAACGAAAGTGTTGTTCCTTCGGAAAGGAATAGAAAAAATGCAGATGTGCTGTTCATTCGGAAAGGAACAACAAAAATGTGGAAGTGTTGTTCCTTCGGAAAGGAACAGCAAAACGTGAAGGTCCAATGGAACAACAAAATGCAATAGTGTTGTTCCTTCGAAAAGGAATAGCAAAACGACAAAAATGCTATTCCTTCGTAAAGGAACAGCAAAATGAAAATGTGTTGTTCCTTCATAAAGGAACAACAAAATGGCAAAATGCTATTCCTTTGGAAAGGAACAACAAAACGTGAAAGTGTTGTTCCTTCGAAAAGGAACAACAAAGATGAAAAAAATTGTAGAAATGCAGAAATATGTACAAAAAGTAATTTACAGAAACATAATAGAAAAAGTTATGTACAAAATTTAAAAGAAATCAAATTATTTAGTGAAGCAAAGGCGAGGAAGAGTTCTCTTCCTTAGCCAGAATCTGCATGTCAGAGTCTTCCCGGAGTTGCTGGTGGAAGGATTCTCGAGTAAACGGTTTGCAGTACAGTCGAACTCGGTGGCCATTTGCTTTAAAGGTATGTCCAGATCCATCAATGGTAGTTAAAGTAATGGTGTCATTATCATGCACTTTCTGGATTTCATATGGTCCTAGCCAGTGAGTTTGAAGTTTTCCTGGAAAATCCTGAAACTTGGAATCATATAGGAGTGCCCAATCTCCTTTGTGGAAGACTTTCTTTCTAATGAGGGCGTCGTTCCATTTTGCTCTCTATTGTTGGATTAATGCAGTATGTTGAAGAGTAGAGAGCCTAATTTCATCTAGCTCATTGATTTGCTTTAGTCTATTAATCTGGGCCTCATTTAAATCTAGACCGACTTCTTGTGCTGTTCTCAACATTTTTATTTTGAACTCTATTGGAAAGATGGGTTCATTTCTGAATACTAGCTGATATGGTGAATAACTGGTGGTGTTTCTCCACGTTCTTCGATATGCCCATAAGGTTTCTAGCAATCTTGTATCCTAATTGCATCTGTGTGATGCAATGGTTTTTGTTAATATTGCTTCTATTACTTTATTCGTGCTCTCTACTTGGCCATTTGCCTGTGGGTGGTATGGAGTGGTAACCTTGTGTTGAATAGATAGTTTTTTAATGTTGCAACAATTTTATTACGAGAAAACTGTGGTCTTCCCCCCATGATTATGTCTATTGGGAAGCCATATCACACAAATATCTGGAACAGGAAATGAATGACAGAATCCTCTGTAGCTCTTGGAAGTGCGTCTGCTTCAACCCATTTGGCCACATATTCTGTTGCTACCAAAATATATGTTTTCTGGTTTGATGATGGGTTGATCGGACCAATAAAATCGAGTGCCCAATGGTCAAATGGTTCGATGACTAGCTGTGGGTTCAAAGGCATCTCATCGGACTGTCCAGGGCATCCTGCTCTTTGGCAACTGTCACAAGCTTGAAAAAGTTTCTTTGCATCTTTGAAGATTGTGAGCCAGTAATACCCTATTTGCAGAACTTTGTGACTAGTTCTTCGATCTGCGAAATGTCCACCACATGGTCCATTGTGACAGGCTTTCAGAATGTCAAATATTTCATCTTCACTGATGCATCTTCTGATGTGCATGTCTGTCCTTGTATGAAATAGTTAGCCCCCAATCCATGAAAATCGGGTACTACGCTGCACAATATGTTTTCGTTCATTGGGGGTCAGATGCTTTGGTAATTTGCCTACTGCTAAATAATTTGCAACATCAGCATACCAAGGTGTCTTGACAGTAATAGTGAATAAATGTTCATCTTGAAATTGATCTTCGACTGCTATTGCATCCACTAGCTTCGGCATTCATGAGAGAAAATCAGCTACAGGATTCTCTTTCCCAGGTCGATCTTTTATTGTGATGTCGAATTCCTGCAATAAAATCAACCATCTTATTACTCTACTGTTTGTAATTGGTTTATTTGCTAAGTATTTTATGGCAGAGTGATATTTATATAAAATAATAGGATATCCAGTGATATAATGCCTAAATTTATTTACAGAATGTATTACAACTAAAATCGTTTTTCAGTAACAGTATAGCTTAGCTCAGTAGGAGACAAATTATGAGGCATCTGATAAAATTTTAAATGGCAAGTCCCAATTTGGGCCTCTAAGCACTGGGGCTGTTGAAACAAGCTTTTTCAAATCCTCAAAAGCATGGTCACATTTATCTGTCCAAACAAAATCAACATTCCCTGTTAGTGCGTATAGAGGTGCAGCTATTTGAGAAAAATGTTCTATAAATCTCCTATAATAACCAGAAAATCCAAGAAAACTACGTACCTCTGTCTGTGTGGTAAGAATAGGTATTAACAAAATTATTTGACTTTTGGTTGGATCTACTTGTATTACAGCTGCTGAGATATAATGACCTAGGATGAGTCCTTCAGTCATCATCATATAGCACTTTTCATGGCTCAAGCAGAGCCTGGTGGCGATACATTGTTGCAACACCTTTTCCAATGTGTCTAGTGCTAGGTCGAAATCATCTCCGCATGGTGTCAAATCATCCATGTATACTTCGAGCCCTTCATTTATTAAATCTGAAAAGATGCTGAGGATAGCTATTTGAAACGTGGCGAGGGCATTGCATAGGCCAAAGGGTAGGACTCTGTAGGCAAACGTTCCCTAAGGATATGTAAAAGTAGTTTTGTCCTGGTCTTCATGGGCAATCTGAATCTGATTGTACCCACTGAAGCCATCCAAGAAAGAAAAGAATTTCTTTCCTGCTAATGTATCTAATACCTGGTCAATGAATGGAAGGGGAAAGTGGTCTTTCTGGGTTGCTTTGTTTAATTCTCTATAATCTACACAAATCCTCCACTTTCCATTCTTCTTTGGCACCACTACTAGTGGAGAGACCCATTTGCTATCGGAGACTGGATAGATAAAGTTTACATCCAAAATTTTTTGTAATTCAGCTTTCACAATGTCTTTTAGGTGAGGGTTAAGTCTTTGTTGGGGTTGGCGAACAGGTCTCGCATCCTTTTCTATATAAATGTGGTGTGTACATAGCTGGGGATCGATTCCCTTCATGTTCGGATAATCCCATGCAAAAGCTTCCTTGTATTTTCTCAGTAGTTGGACCAGCTTCTCTTCTTGTTCAAGAGTCAGGTTATTATTGATGTTCAAAGTTTTTCTTGGCTCAATCTATATAGTTTTTCTATTTGAAACACAGTGGTGGGTATTGTCTGATCATGGGTGTCTTTGAGAGGATCTTCTTTTAGTTCATTGTCAAATGCTGCCTCTATCATGTGACATTGTATGTGGGATCTAGATTTAGCTTGGTTAATGAAGTTTTTAATAGCATCATCCTTTGTTTGATCTTTGAAATCGAGGGCATCTTCTATGGTTAATGGGGATCTAATGTTTTCGATGAGGTATGATACAGGATGTTTGTTAGTTTTTATTATTGTTACACTTGGCTGAGCTGGAGGGTATAGGGCTAGATTCTTGATGTTACTCCCTCTAGTTATGGTCATATTGCCTTGTCAGCAGCCAATGTAAGCATCAACGGTCGCAAGCCAAGGTCTGCCTAAAATTAACGGATGTCCATCGAGTTGGTTTTTGGGGTTTATTATCAGAAAGTCGGCGAGATATTCCTAGGAATCAATAGATACCATGACATCATGTAGTGTGCCTTCTGGCCTAACCACTGATTGGTCAGCCAGTTCTAATAAGGTGGAAGTTGGTTCTACTGATGTAATGCCCAGTTTTTGACAAGTGGTGGTTGTTAAAATATTAATTGCAGCGCCTAAATCAATTAAGGCATTTGAAAAGATTTGTCCATTGATTTGCACTGTCACTATTAGATTTCCTGGGTCTTCATATTTGACGGGTGCTTCTCTTCCTGATAACAGATCAGATAGGGTGCCAACTACTTGGACTGTTGGGTTATTTGTTATTATCCTCCTTGGTTTTCTTATACATAGCTCTTTGATGGTCTTTGCATATATTGGGATATCTTGGATAGCTTGGAGGAGTGGTATTTTTATGTACAAATTCTTTAGTTCTCCCAGAATATCAAAGTCAGGATGTTCTATAGGGCACAATATGATTAATCGTTCTGGGAATGTGGGAGAAGATGTGGTTGCATGGTCATGAGTCTGTTGTCTGATGACATCTTCTTCTTGTAATGGTTGTTCTGTGGGTAACTGATTTTCAACTTGAACATTTTTATCTCCCTCGGTTTCTATAATGCGCCCAGACCTTAATTGAAGGTCGTTTAACTTCCTTAGATCGGTTTCGAGTTCTGGTGTTTCAATTATTTCAACAGATTGAACTGGTCTGTTATTTGGGTTTGGGTTGGGTTGGGTTGGGAGTTGCAGTCTTAAGTTGGATTAGGGGTTTTGTTGCAGTGCTGGCAGTGTAGGTTGAGGGAGTGGAATAGTTCCTACTGGCTGATTCATCAGTCTTTGCCAGTTTGTCTACCAGGCTTGGCTCTGCGAAGTGGGAGGGGACCATTGTGTTGGATACACATTGTTTTGCCAATATGGTGGAGCGTAGGGAAAATTTGGCCAATTAGATTGGCTTGCTTGATTCGGCCATGGTGATGCTGAAGGAAATGGTTGTTGTGACCAATTTGAGAAGGGATGTTGATTTTGCCACATTGTATTATATTGCTGAGCATGATATTGTGGAGGCTGGAGAGAAGAAGATGGATCGGGGAACAGACCTGATTGTCACGGCTGCCATTGACGGCACTGATTAAGTAGGTACATCGGTTCCAATTCTTCTTCCACTTCTTTGTATATTGCTTTCAAATCAGGAAGTGAGGGGCAGCTCTTCGTAGAGTGGTCTTTTGTACAAATAGCACAAACTTGAACTGCATCTAATGGGCACTCTTTTTTGCTATGTTTCTTTATGTATCTGAGACAACATATTGCTAGATTTTACTCTGCTTCTGCTTGTTTCTGTTTCGCTTGCATAATATCGAGCTGCGTTGTCAGAGTTCCCAATATATCAGTTTTGAAATTTTCTAGTAAATTTCCAATTTCTACACCAGTTACTCCTTCTCCAGAGATCTTGTTGTCCCTTATAAACCTGTCATGTTCTGTTGGTTTTAGCCTTGTGCTGCCTCATGAGCTCCTGATACATAAATCAATTATGTTAGGAAAATATTCTTGATAGATGTCTACTTTTCCCATAATATTTAGTGTTTCAATCCATTGTTCCTTCATGCCTTTAATTAATGTTGTTTTTAATAAATCGTCAAGTAAGGGTAATGATGCATAAGGAGATCTTTGAATATTATACTGAAAATGTTCAACATATTCTTCTAGTGTCTCATTAGGTCTAGCTACCATCTGAAATATTTCACCCTTTAACTCTCTAGACCTACAATAATCCTGATATTTCTTTATGAAAGCACCTTTCATCTGATCCTAGTCCTTTATAACACCTCCACCCAACCCCATATAACATCATAAAGTAGCTCCTTTTAATGTAGAGGGAAATAGTTTCAGCTTTTGGGGATCGGTGGTATAGTCATATCCCCTGCACAACACATCAAATTCAAGCAAAAATACATTTGGGTCTTTCGATGTTAGGCCATGAAATGTAGGGATATGTTGGAGAG
Source organism: Pinus taeda (assembly GCA_000404065.3). NCBI lineage: Eukaryota > Viridiplantae > Streptophyta > Pinopsida > Pinales > Pinaceae > Pinus > Pinus taeda. Next base: position 49,125 of record APFE031628448.1, read on the forward strand.
GAATTGCCTTCATAGGTGCATTGACTGTAGTATCTATGATGGGATATTGTAGTGTGGGGGTTTGGGGGGTTTGCTGGTTCTGGGCCATTTGGTCAAATACGTGGCAATAACCTTCCAGGATTTCTAGGAGGGTATTACTAGGCTAGTTAGACGAAGTAGGAATGGCCTTAACGAGAATGGCCTTAACAACACTTCCTTTGTCTGGGATGATGAGAGTTCCTAATGTATGGGGGGATTTTAGCTCTTGAGGTTCTTCGTTCTGGATGATTTTTGCAACACTTCCCTTATTTGGGCTGCTTAATGGTTGAATTATTCCAAGAGGAGATCTTGGTTCTTCAGTTTCCCCTGTTTCTCCTCTCCCTTTGCGAAGATTACTAAGGTTCCCTTTGTGCAATGATTTTGGGTTAGAATTCTCAATTTCTTGGAAATCTTGCTCCTCAGTTTGGCTGTGCACCTCAGCAAAGGCTACAGATGGTCATCCTGTGGCCTGAAGGGAACTAGTGGGTTGTCTAGAAGCAACTTTTCTAGGTCCTACTGAAGGCTGAGATTCTGCTTTTTTAAGGATTTCGTCTATAAAGGTCGATCGGCCAAGGGTCACTGGCCCCTTAGATTTATTAGGCTTGGGTGGTGGTTTAGGATTTTGTTCAGGCTTTTTCTGCTTAGTCATGCACACAAATCAAATCCTGATTTCTACCCAAAATAACAACAAATATGTAGGAAAGTGGGTAGGGGAGCAGGGCTATTACATGATCCGTACGTAGGTTCTTACCTTCCATTTTTAAAACCCAATTCTCTCCTATCAGGTACTTACACTACTCTCAAAAGAAACAAATGGCTACACTCTTCCCCGGCAACGGCACCAAAATATCGAGTAGTAAAAAGGGTATTTTTCAGCTCTATTTACCCTACATTAATTATCAATCCAAGTACGATTTGTTATCTCAAGAGTGTACTCAGTCTGAGGCGGTCACTTGTCAAGAGTAATGCTAGAAGTATAGTGATTTTGCAAAAGTAAATAAATGTTGGAAACAAACTCTAAATGTAATGGCAAGAAATTGAAATGCTTTGTAACTAAATCATTCATTTAAGAAACTACAACACTCATCAGTCAAGGGTGTAGTAATGATAACTCTTCCCTTTGTAAACTGATGCAATTGAAAAGCAATCAAAGAGAAGATCTCCAATCTGGGAATTCAGACAAAGATAATCAATGCTCACTATAGTTGCAGACCATTCTGTTCACACCAAAGCAATTACTTGAAATGAGAATTCAATTAACAGAAAAGGGAACAACAACTAATCTATTTGAAAAGATTGAACATCAAAGATTTAACTTACAGAAATGAATTAAGCAGCAATAGTAATCTAAAGGAATTAAGCAGCAATCTTTAACTCAGAAATGATTTGAATAGCAAGCCAAAAATGGAATAGCAAACTAAAGTAAGTCTTACGAAATATTGAACAACAATTGAATCAAATGTAAATGCACAACGAATAATGATGGAATCAGTAATCTGAGTTTTAGCATAATAAATATTAACCACGGTGATAAAGAATCAACAATTGCAGTTGCAATGGAACGACACTCCAAATGAACAACAATCACACTTAGAGGTAAATCATAGCTAAATAAACAATAATACCGATCTGTAAATGCACAACAATGTTACTCTGTAAACAAACAATAATGTTAATCTGTAAAGGAACAACAATGTTACACAACAATGTCAATATGTAAGGGAACAACAATGTGATACAATTTCAGAATGAACAACATAACATTTCAGTTGCAGAAGATAATCTTACTATTCAAGTACGAATTAAATATAACAGAGCCAGTAAACGAAATGACAAGGAACAACAGATTACTGAATGAAGCAAGTAAAAGAAATCAAACCACATATGACTTGGAATTGGAAAATAATGGTAAATGAAGCAAGTGATCCACTAGGGTCGGGCCCTTAGCCTCCAGGGCTGCGCTACTATGGTTACTCCAGAATCAAAGACAGAACATCAACAAAGTTTATATATTAATCATGAAAACAGAGTTACAGTAATCACTCTTTAAAGAGAGTCGATGATGAAAGTTTAGTTTGCAACAACAATTTCTATAAAACAACAATAATTTGCCCCCTGGGCTAGCAGCGCTGTCTCTTTTTATAGTGGCTAGGCGGAAAGTCCAAAGATATAGATATTCTTAAGGTGGCGATCCCTCAAGATCAAAAGATCCTAAGGGATTTTCCCTACCATTATCCTTTAGTTATCTCTTCATCCTCTTGCGCTGATATGGTATTTCTTCTTCCTTTTCCTAGCTCATGCGCTCCGATCTAGATTGCCTTGTCTAGATGCGGTTCCCTGTCAAAGGGACAGCAGTTAGTTTTGCCTTGTCTTTTCCTTTGAAATGGCGATCTTCCATTTTCTTCATTTTCTGCATAGAAAAAGGTAATAATTAGTCATTTTACGTTACTCACAAATCTCTTAAACTTTATCATAATCCCTCATCATATGCCCATTTCATAATGTAAAGAAGTTATGAATTAAAGGAAAAGATAACGAAATAAGTGGCAATTACATACCTTTTCTAATGCCCAACAATTAGCCAAAAAAATCCCTGTACTACTGGCCCTTTCGGCAATAGCCTGCGGAGCGTGGACTGAGGTCTCACCTGAAGCAGTATGGGGGGATGCTTGAACCAAGTTTCCACACCCTTGAGATGTCTGATGGGTTGATTTAGTCCAAATGTGAATAGATTCGTGCAGGGCACTTAGTGCACTGTCCTAACCTGCAAGACCTTCGCGCTTTGTTACAATCGCCTTTGCGCAACCCTAACTAGAGGATGAGGTGCTTTCACGCTGCTAAGGCAGTGATCTACGCTATTTCCCCAAGTTACACCACGGATCTTACTTATGTTCTTACAATTGTTAGTTAACTTCACGTAAATAGATGCTTTATCTTATATTCACTTAGTCAACATAATCATATAAGTTCACGCAACATATAAAAAGTAGAAATGTAATTTATACCCAAAACATTCAATGCACATAATAGGAAAAAGATACACAGAATTGATATGAAAACTTCTTCTTTATTACTTCTCCAATCGGTTATAAACTCGACTCACCCTGCGCACTCAGCTGCAGGGGTCCGCGCACTCAGCTGCGAACTACTAGGCCTCTGCTCACTCAGCTTCAGAGCCTTCTTCTACTCTACGACCCAAACACTCAGCTCTACACTTAGATCATACTCAATTCTTCTATTCCTTCATCATTCTCTTCCTTAGATGTCTACTTACAACTTAGAGCCTCGTTTTATTTATACAATCCCATGGTCCGCGGACCTTGGGTAAATCTCTAAAGCTGACATTACATTACAGAAATGAGCGCGGGCAAATCTATGACTCATTTACAATCTTCACGCTCCACGCCCACAAAATGTGGAGTCTTTATATCGGATTTAGTTAAAACTTGGGCTTTACGCCCCAAAACTTGCCTTGGGGGATCCCGCGCCCAACAGGCCCCCAACACAAACATCGTGACTTGCTGTTGAGTCACTCTGTTGGTGTGGAGATCTTTGCATGAAGACCTCCCAACTATGCCCAAACTACTGCAAGATCGGCAACGCATTGAGCAGTTGCTTATTGGACCTCATGCACCTGCTGTTCAGAGACTGCATTGTCTAAACTGCTTCCTTGCATTTGCTCCTATGTCCCTTGCATCTATGCGAGCTTGGCTTCGATCAAGGCTATGATGACGAATGCCTCATCGATCCAAGGTTGGACGTGAGCCTTCAAAACTGCTTCTTTATGTCACGCCATGTCTACCTGCTCCTTAAGCGCTTTGGCATGTTGCATCCGTGCGAGCCTTTGTGTGAGGTCCACCATCTGCATTGTCCCTTTGATGTTATCATACTATTGTTGCAGCTCACACACCTCTGTTACCAAGCACTATATGTTTAGGTCCTTCTATAGAGCAGTGCGGACCTCGAACAACTCTTCCAATAATTTGGTGCAGTCCTTCATTGCACTGCTGATCTCCTCAGTGCCCATTGTAATGGCACTGATGTGTTGTTCCCTTACCTTTGGAGGAGTTGAAGGTTGCACCTTCAACTATAGCTTTGCTCTCTAAAGGTTCAACTCTAGATAAACCTTAGCCATTTCTTCTTGCGCCTCGCACACCCCTGCTGCTAGCCTTTGAATGAGTGCCTCTACTGGGATGGTCAATTCAGGGACCATTTGGCAGTCCTCCTCGACTACCTACACTAGCTACCTATTTTGGGACACAACCTCGTCACGCTGCAAGCTCAACTGCTTCATGTTAATTCTCTATTCGCTCAACAATTGTAACGCACGACCCTCCCTCACTCGCAGTTCTGTAGTGACTCCATCCTGCAGGACATAGAGAATCTCCTGAGGGAGAGGAGCCATGTTGATCCCTACTCCCTTGAGCACACTAACAGTAGGCCTGTCGGCCCCATTTTTTGTAACCAGTGTCCCCTCTGGCAGCACTATTGTGTTGGTCATGCGGGCAGACAACATTTCCTCAGCTGTGGCCATGCCTACTATGAGGCTGGTCGATAGAGTACCAGCGTGAGGAGTGTGCACATGCAACTCCTGAATCTGTGCCTGGAGGGCTCCCAATACCATCTGTGTAGTATACCTAGGGGGGATAATATGGGGTACAAAGGGAGGTACCCAAGGGAATAATGTAATAATGGAATGGGCCATAGTAATAAATAAGGTGGTTAACCCGTATCATGTAAGGGACCACAAGTAGTTAGCAATAATGTAATAAGCCCATGTTATTAGATAGATGGTATTGAGGGAATAGGCATATGGCTTGTGGAGTGCCCTCCTTCCTTAAGGACTGAATGTGTGGTGTTGCCCTACCTTAAGGGTTTGATCAATAAAGAAGCATTTCTATTTCTATCTTGTTATTCTTAGGTATATTTTTATTTTCATATATTTTCATATCAGAGCTATAACAAGTGGCATCAGAGCACTTTCTTGGGAAAAGTGACAAATTTTTATTTTTATTTTTATTTTTGAAGGAATTTTTTGGGCGGCGAGTTTGCAGATCAGATCTATACGTTTTGGTGCCAAATCTATAGAATCTAATTGTATACTTGGATTGTTCGTGAAAAAATACCCAATTTCAAAAAAAAAAATTGGCCGAATCAGAGTCTAGATGAAGGAGATATTGCTGATTTAAAAATCATTTGGGTTGCAGACACTTTTTTTTTTTCGGGGTGGTGAGTTTGTGGTGCAGATCTGTATGTTCTAGTGCAAAATGTGTAGAATCTTATTGCAGATCTAGATTTTTTGTGAAAAAATACCCAAGTTCAAAAAAAAAATCAGTTGAAGTGGAGTCCAGATGAGGGAGATATAACTGATTTAAAATCAGTTGTTTTTCAAAAAACAATTGTGACGGCGAGACAGTTGCAGTGCGGATCTGCAATTCCAGTGCCTAGATCGGGATTTCGACCACATGAGAAGATGCAGAATGGTTGTTCCATTTCCGAAAACAGGTCATAGTAGGGATTCTGAGCAATATTGACGGAATTGTGGCCATTTAAAATTTTCGCCAAGTCAGTGAATTTTTTTCAAAACACTCTTCATGGTGGTTCTTAATTTTACATGGAAAGATGATAGCCCTACTATTGAACAATTCATATAGAGACAAAAGTTCACATATGGGACACTTTGGAAGGTTTCAGTGTGGCTTGGTTTCAAAGATGAGGTTGCCAAATGGTGATTCTCACTTGACAACACGCAGTTGACCAAACTTTCATACGCATAATTTGAAAGAGTCATTTTAGACAAATGGTCTTGTGCTAGAAAAAATGAGAATGAGACACATAAGGGGTTATTTTCTACTGGCGTCTCCTTATTGCAGGTTCATGGATTGATTCAGAAGGAGAAGATGATTGTGTCTATAAATCCTAGCTGCAAGCGTAATTTTATCAATGTTAATTTGGCAAAACAATTGCAAGTTCTAGCCAAACACATTGAAAACACACAGGTTGATGATGAGAAAGTTCAAGTTTATAAGGATTTGAAAATTTCTATGGATAAGTATGTGTTGCATGATGATATTTATACTTTAGATATGGATAACATGGATGTTGTTTTGGGATATCCTTGGAAAGAAATTCCTGAAGCTCTGGTATAAAAAGAAGAAAATTACATTGCAGGATATTTCCATTAAGCCACAAACAGAGACTAAGGAGGTAGTAGCACAAAGCTCTAATGAAACATACACATCAGATGATGAGCCTTTGATGATCAACAATGAAACACAAACAGAGGCTGAAGCAGAAAGGTTACAGGTGCTGATACATTAGATGAGGGCTCGGGGTGAATTAAAGAAAAAGACACCATGGGTTAAAACTTCAACATATCATCACCCACATCACCTCGCAAGAAAACAACCAACAAGATGGCAACCAATTAGCCATAAGGACAACAACCCCCACATGATAGATAGAGAGAAGTGACAATCCACCTACTACACATCAACACAAAAGAGCCACCAGGGTCAACTTCCATCTCAAGCAAGCGAGGCACCAGCTAGATCGAGAGTTCACCTTTCTCTTGGATGGCTAGATGCACATGCATGGTACCAGTGGACTACTCTTTTGAGTAGATCTTATTATTTGTGTTCTTGCCATGTTTCGGGGATGAAATATGTTAAGGGGGGTGGAATGTAGTATACCTAGGGGGGATAATATGGGGTACAAAGGGAGGTACCAAGGGGAATAATGTAATAATGGAATAGGCCATAGTAATAAATAAGGTGGTTAACCCATATCATGTAAGGGACCACAAGTAGTTAGAAATAATGAAATAAGCCCATGGTATTAGATATATGGTGTTGAGGAAACCATGGTAGTGACCCATGGTATTGTATGTCTGAGGCTTATATAGAGGCTAGAGACTCCACATTGAGGGATGTTAAGGAATTATTGTATGAACAGGCATATAGCTTGTGGAGTGCTCTCCTTCCTTAAGGAGTGAATGTATGGTGTTGCCTTACCTTAAGGGTTTGATCAATAAAGAAGCATTTTTATTTCTATCTTGTTATTTCTTGGGTATATTTGTATTTTCATATATTTTCATATCAGAGCTATAATAATCTGATTCTCCTCCGCGATGACGTCTCGTACTCTCTCTCCTATGTCATGCAGATCTCCCTTAGTGAGGGTGATCGGGTCGAAAGAAGTTTTGGAGGCTTTTGACTTCTTTCACGGCCCCACCTACTCTCTTGGGCACTGCCTCTTCAGTTGTGTGGATGCTATCTTTGGGTCCACACCACCTTCCTTGGTCTTTATCTCCTACTTAGGTGAAGGAGACTTCCAGCCCTTGCACTCCTTCTCTGCTGCCTTTCGCGCTTCTGCTACAACCTTCTACTATTCTACTGCTGCCTTTGTAGCGTCTCGTGCCTCCTACACCTTTGCTGCTACTACCTATTTTCTTCTCTTCTCTGCCAACTGCGTCATCCATAGTTTTTCCTCCTCCTTCTTTTTCTGTGCAGTAGAATTGTTTGCATCCACCATGTAGATGGATGGAGCGCGCCACTTCGGTCGCCACGACGCAAGCATGTAGAAGATAACATCTTCCGTGGCTAGGTACGGTAGATCATTCCACTTCTTCGCTGGGTCCTTGTGTGCCCTGATGTAGATGTGATGGAATTTCACCTTGAACTCCGCGAAGCTTTGTAAACTATTATAGACAGTTGGTGATAACCATGGCTTGCGATTAATCCCCATTTTGATGTTCATCTCCATGAACACCCAAAATATATTACTGCCTCGGATCCTCTACACGTCTTTAGTGGCCCACAATGAAGCGTACTTTGCGGCCTCCATAAAATCCTGCGCAATTATGGGGAACTGGATGTCCTCAGGAAACTCCCAAGCCACCAACACTATGGATAGTAGAAGCCATGCATAGTGGAAGGTTTTCCGCTGTTCTTGTGCCTCACGGCAATTTTCTAGGAACTCCTTGCACAAGTATTCAGACCAGTTAAACTGGACCCCTTCTGTGCACTACGCAGAAAGTGCAACCACCAGCGTGGGCTCCTCATCCGTGTGAAACTTCCGCATAGCTTTTATAGCCAATATCTGTGCCGGAACTCTGACTGCATTATTGTTGATACTGTGGATCGTGTAGCCCATCTTTTTCTTCTCCTATTTATATTTATTTTTCACGGCCTCCGTGATAGCCAATTCGTTACTTTTACCCTTAGAGATATCCGCTGGGTCCTCCCCTTTGCAAGAGAGTCAGGTAATCCTATGAATCAGGTGGTCCATGATGGGGATGGGCTCCTCCAACCACAAACACCCATCATGCACCAAGCAGAGCAACTGCCTGATGACAAAGATAGTTACTGGGGCGTGATGGTAATGTGGCACCCAGAGCAGGTTCAACAACCCTGACTTTTCAACTCCGCACAACCACTTGTGTGGCTGCAACTCAATGACTCCCACCGCGGTGTTTTTCTTCAGCCGCATGAGCTGTGTGGTTGCCAGGTGTGGGAATTTCTTATGGTCGGTGAGATCCCAGTCTTCAAACTTCAAACTCGGCACCCATCCCAGGTGCGTTCCTTCAAAAATGATATCGTCAAGTAGCAACGGAGTCTGTAGAGAGCTTTTGCTCTCATCCAGGCCCTTGAGTACCCTCACTTTCCCCTTGCGCAGAGGAACATATGCGGGAAGCCTTGTTAGAGGGTTTGTAGCCATGGTTTCCTTCTCCATGTCTTCATCCTCCTCGTCTTCTATTAGGATGTCCTCAAGGTCTTCCTCCTCCTCATCAGTTTCTAAATTGACTGCCTTCCCCTTTTCTTCCATGGTCAGTTTAGTTTGCAGCAGGTTTCTACGGGACACGCGCACCGGAATCATGGTCTACTTATCTTTCCTGGGTCTCAGTGTGTGCGATGATTTAGGGATTTTCACGACTATCCCTGCACTCTCAGGGGCATCTCTTATTGTCATGGCCTACGCAGCCTCTTCAACAGTCATCTCTCTGATATCCCTAGCTTATTCAGACGCTGCCATCTTGTTTTTCCAGAAATCTCTCAACTGCTCAGCTAGGTGTTCACACAATTCCTTTAACTCCAATAGGTCAAACAGGTCTGGGACTAGAAAGCTCTTTGCACATGACAACTCAATTCTCAAATTGCCAAGTGTTGTTTGCGGGGTAGCCCTTTGCAATTTATAGTGCCTTTCGAATTCAAATTCGACAGTTCCCCCCAAATCTAGTCTCTTAATGCTCCCTTGGCAGAAAATTTTCCCAAATCTAGCCCATAAAGCTCACCTTAAATCCCTACCACCCGCTCCATTTAGTCTCAAACCAAGCATCACATCATGAATAGTTACTATAACGACCACTTTCTAGCCAACCCACGTGGCAACACAACTACCCTTGCATTGTCGCGGACCTTGTGACACTTCGCTCCTGCGCACAGTCCTATCATCGCACAGCTCTCATGCATAATATTTTATAGTCCCGCACCTCCTTTCAACTGCCTGGAGTGCTAAGACTGTGCTTTCCATGGCTAGTCAAGTGGCCGTGCCACCTGTATATGGCTTCATTTGACTATCGTTTACTTTACTTGGGAAAAGTTTTCCCTTTAACTTCGCTACCTACATTATGCCACCATCTGTGAGCTCCTTAGTAACATGTTGTCCAATCCAAGACATCAAATTGATCAACTCTCAGCAATAGTCTCCAAATTTATCAACGTAATCATGCACAACCTATTTTATCACCATGGTCATTTTATCAAGGAAGTCCTTCTTTATTCCTTCCTCCAGCTTCTTGACTTCTTATTCCACCATGGCGCTTCTCTCCCTCAAGCGAACTCTTTTCATTCATGAGTTCTATGAGCCTAAGATCACCCTACTGGATCCCTTCATTAGGTCCCAAGCGTTCTTCTTCAAGCTCTTCCAAGTGCGCAATCCCTTCTTCCAAGGCTTCATGATCCATCATATCCCCAGGCACTGCTATGTGTGGACTAGGCATGATATACTTCATCGGCATTACAACGTTTGCTCCATAACCCGACCTAGAAGGTGTCTTCCCCGTTAGTTTCTTGCACGTCATCCTATAAGCCCATAAGACTGTTGATACATGCAGGTCCCAATCACTTCGTTGTGCATGACTTACCTTGTTCAGTGCTTCGCACACTTTGTTGAAGGCTTTCGCATGGATAACCTTCTGCGCGCTCGTTCTCTCCATACTCCATTGTTCCAACTTGAGGAACCATTCACGCATTTCCCCCGCCCCCCCCAACACATACTTATGGATCGTATTTCCCAACACAAAGTTCCTGTGCATCCACGTAGGTTGTTTTCCATATGACTGTACCTACCTAGACAGATGCGCGCGTGGACCATCCCGTCCCTTGTATTTATCTGCCAATCACACTATAGGCTTCCCAAACTGTGTACGCATCATCCTCCTACATTCGCGCCAGTCTTCAAAGCTCCCTTTATGTGTAACCCACCACCTCGTGGGCGTAGCGCACAGTACCCAATTCAAGGCTGAGAAATGTTGCTTTTCTGGCACTTCCCTTTCAAATCTGTTCAAGAAAGCATCTACCTCACCTAATCCATCATAAATAGGCATATCTCTCACTTCTACTGATACGCAACGCAATGATCTTGTCAACATATTACAGTTTAGCATGGTTACCTCGTGTAACTGGTTCTTCCATCGCTCTATCTCTTCATCCGAGTTTGAAGTACAGGATATTTCACGCTCCCATGAAATGCGTCCATCCGCAGTGGGATTTACCTAGTCTTGCTCTCTCGCGGTTATCTTGTAGATGCAATCCAAATCATCGTCCCTCTCATAGTCACGCACAGGTTCTGTATAGCGTGATCGTTTAGCAGGGTCCAAGGGTATAACTACGTGCAGAGACTTCTTTTCAAAAATCATATTACACTTCTTTAGATTGATCAATCTATTCATGTCAGTGGCCCAATCAATTCCTAAGAGTGTGGAGTAGGGATTGCTGTCATCAACAATCTCTATCAATTCAAAGTCAGCTAGCATGCTCGCTCCTTCAATATCCACTGGATTCCTTGCAATCTCCCTAGGGGTATTATATTTGTTTGGTTTGCCATTCACAACTGAATAGGAGACCACTATAGCACAGGCCTCCCCATGCATTCCCATGTATTCATTGGTAGAACGTTCGTGTTCGATCCTAAATCCAAAATTACTTGGTCCATCTCGTATTCTCCAATCTCCTTGATTAACCTCATTTCTCTCCCTATTCTTGTCTTATGCTTTCTAATCTTCCGGACTACACGCGACTCTCTTGGCGAGGTCCCAGCGCATTTGTTAATGAGCTCTAGTAATCCTTTTACAACCTTACTTTCATGTAGTAACTTCATACATGTTTCCAGGAACATCGTGAGCATAGATGGGTCCATCTCTAGCTCTGGTCTATCTTTATTTCCTGAAGTGGAGGTATCAACGAAGCTCTTCTTAGCTTCCATAAAAGTTTCTCGAGCGCTCCAAATCAAACTCCGCTTCTTTTTCCGGAGCTTTGTGAACCCAAGTACTATCTTTTTGATCTTTGCCTTTATCATCTCCTGTCGTAATTCCACTTAGGAGCACAATATTCACATTAGGATCTTCCTCGCGCAAGTCAGACCTCATCATCTGCAAGCTCTGAGTCAGGGGAGGTGGTAGTGCTCCCTTGTCTCGTATCCTAGTTATCAGTGTAGGACAATCCTCCACCTTGTGATCAAACAAGGTACACTACAAACATGATGGATGCGTTGGATTTGTACAATCATAGGCATAATATCCTTGCCATCTGCAATTGTAGCATATTAGTTGTTCGTGACCTCTCCCAGGTCCTCCTCCACCTTGGCCTTGTCCGCACCCTTGAAATCCGATGTGCGCCATCCTTGCACCCTGGTCTAGGGGCCATGTTTCGGCCTGAACCTTGTAGGTGGGAGTTCTATCCATCATTAACTCATAACACCTACAAGTGCACTCATCGTGTCCCATCGACCTATAAAAATTACAAAACAATTGTTGTGAATTTTGTGTATACTTATATAGCAAATGATAGTTGTCCGTAGCATGCTTTCCACCTATTTGACAAATTGCGCACCAGAGAGCAGGTGCCACAGTTGGTCCTACTTGTGCTTCCGGTCTTAATGGCATTAGTCCTCCTCTTGCAAGGTAATTCACGAACATCGGGCAGTGGTACTTTTCATGTCCCTGACCTTTACATTTTATGCACCACACCTCTTCGTGCACTTCTGGTCGAGCAGTCTTGTCCTGTTTCAGACTCTACATGTCAACGAACAAGTTTTTCAACTACGCATGGATATGTTGAAATCCCAAGTTAGGATCCTAGATTGGGGTCTCATGCAGCCTTATCGCGATCTCTAAATCTTCTGCCTGAGTCGTTAACTTCTGCTGCGACAGTGCATTCCTCAAATGTGGTGTTAGCGATGCTACAAAACATTCACAGTGTTGTCCATCTGTCAAAGTCATATTAGCTTCGAATCGTGTACTTCAGCCTTTGATCTAACTCCCAAGGAGTCTCACCTAGTAGTATTGTGATCTCTTTGAACCCAATGATCGACTGCGCCTCTGACTTCGGCCTTCTAAATTCCTTATTTAGCACAGTTTTGATATCCGCGATTCCCGCATTCGAATTATCACTTGAGTGCTTAATGTACCAGGTCAGCGCGCCATCCTGTAGAGTGCTAACTAGTGTCGCTTTCTTTATGTTATCATCTGTAACTCCCTGTCCTTCCCATATGGCCTTTACAATGAACCAAAACTAGTCCAGATATTCATTCCCCAATCCCTTGAACACATGAAACTTTATTGTGCTTGCCATAATGAAACGCGGTGGTAGTGGAGGTGGTACGAGCGAAGATGGAGGTGATGGTGGTGATTCTGGTGGCGGCGTAGGTGGTGGTGGTATGCGTGGAATTCTCTGCCTTATAAAATGGATTGCACTTTGTGGAGAGACCTTTGTGAGCTCT
>APFE031628448.1:65827-77095 GCA_000404065.3 Pinus taeda
GCATAATCATATATTTACATATGTAAATTGATTTAAGGTAAATAGAACCTCCTTTCTGGTACTTCCATGGTTGCCACATCAATGTTCATTATCCCATGGACTAAACTAGTCCACTTGACTATCATATTTAGCACTAATTCTCCAACATACACTAGTGATGGTCTTTCTCGACCCATTTTCCAATCCCAACCTTTCTCATTTTTGTCTTGATATTTAATTATTTGTAGGTCGCCTCTTTAGGTCATATTTCTGCTGGTTCTCCTAATCTCTTTTACCACATCCTCATGTCTTTCCTGCCACACCCAACAATTTCTCCCCGATTCCCAAACATGAAAGTCGAAAGGTAAAATTTGAAAAGAAAAACAAGGATAACCAACACAAAAAGGGAGATCACAATAGAAATATAAATATTTAAACATAACAACATGTGCATTCACAAATCTATCATCAAAATGATATCAATCCATGGAGTCAATAAATTAAAACCACAACACATAAGCATTAAAATAAAGCAATCCCCAAAAATCAGTTCAAACCCACGTGAGTCTTGTGTTCATGGTACTTTTAGCCATAATATAAGTGTTCATATGTATATATATGTATATTCACATACCCAAATCAGTTCAAGACTTCATTACAAGGTTCACAACAATCTTGAAGTCTTACTTTTTCCAAGATACTATACAAGGAAGTCATTTCCAATGTCTATTTTCATATTTTAAAGAGCTTGAGGGAACAATCCCTCCTCTCTCTGAGCATTTTGCCTTATTGATTCATTTCCTTATGGTTTTCAAATGATATCTTCTTTTTCTTCCTATGGGGGAAATACTTTCTTAAGTGTTCCCCTTTACAGTGCTAATATCGAAATATTCTCTTTTCCTTTTCAGCCTCAAGGGGCCTCTTCCTACCAATATCTTTTTCCCTTTTTGAGGATTTAGTTTGATATGTAAATTCTTGCAAATGATTTTCAGTTCATAGTTCCACTTGGTTATCTATTTTTTGTTTCCTGGTGAGCTTCCTAATTTCTTCCTTACATATCCTTAGCTGATTTTCCAAGTCCCTAAACTCAACCTCCAAATTCCTAAATGTTCTTTTCATTTGGAGGGATTTCCCTTTATTTTGTTCGTGATGGACTTGGTCCATATCCTACAACACCATGCCATGATACATGCTTCCTTTACCACCTCTAAGTCTTGCTATGTGCTTCCACATACACTCTACTATTAGTTTATTAATGAAATAAAAATACATATTCCAGTGGTCACCTTACCAAGTTAAGTCAAACACGTTACCCTGCAACTATTCACACAACCTTAAAATTGTTATAAACCATAGTTAACATCATCCTACAACAAATGTTATAATTCAATTCTTGATCTAGATTAATAACGTAATTAAAACTAGTCTCTTTACCGAGACCACCATTACCATATTTAAATCAACTTTAAAACATTTAGAATGATTTGGCCTTCTCATTAAGGTCAATAGTCATGACATATACAACCTTAATGGGGTTAGTTAGAAAACCATATGTCACATTAGCATCTTCCATCTTATATTATATATATGTCATATATATAAATGTATCATCGTTATGCATGCAATCAACTCAAGGAAATTTGATCACAATGCTACACCCATCATTCATTTGCACAAGAAAATAATAAACATCTGATCCATGATCATAGTGCTATAAACAACACCTGCAATAAGAAATGATCAAACCAATTGACTCTCTAATAGGGTTACAAACATTATACCTCCAATCCATTGAGATTCTCTGTAACATCCTCCTCCCACATCTACCCAAGTAACCCGCCAACCAGGGTAAATACGTGAGGAGAGGATACTATGGTTGGATTTGACCTCCTATTTTACCTTAAGGAAATGGAATCGATAGAAAAATAATACATAGACCTTCCACATTGGCTACACGACCCCTGAGAACCATGCCAACACTTCAGGCAGCTTGCCCCTAGGTCCCATTGAAGTTTTTGATCACTTTCCCTATGGTCACTCTCATGCTATAGGCATGCCAACATCCAAGGACCTTTAGACGCTCTCACAGGCCTACTTGTCAACGTCTAGGGACTCTTTAGTCTAGCTCTGTACCATCATCCCCAGCATTTGAGCCATTTTTTTAGGCCCAGAGCCTAGGTCATTGCCTAGAATCAAATGACATCTTAAGAGTAGTAAAATAATAGGGAAACAATGATGCAAAATCAATTAGTTAAATAAGACCTTAAGTAGACCCCTACTAGCCATGACAGGAATTTCGTCAAACATATCACCGACATGTAATCTATAGGTGTAAACAAAATAATTAAGTATAGGGTTCTCATACTTATCTAAGAATCGCTAAGAACCATTGTTCCCTCATGAAATGTGATTCATTATCATCTATTAGGTCATAGATACATTGTCCATTCATTTACAAGTAAAAAAATGATGAGAGCCATGCATAGTTGTTGCCATAAAATGTACATACCAACATAGTAACAACATAAATACCATGAATACATCATCCATAATATCTACATATATCCTAGTACATTTACACATGAAAACCAAGGAAATGAATTTCTCATTAATGAATGCAAAAACTAACCGGGGATGGGACTACCACGTTCCACCCGACAATAGATTGGTTGATCTAAGTTTGTCTCCTCACCCTCATGCCATATTCCAAGCATGAATGTGGGACTCATAAGCAACCAAAAAGAACCAAACAAGCATGGATGTTACCAGAGTTCTTCGCTTACACCGTGAGGAATTTTAGTGCCTCCTTGTCTCTCAGGCTTTACAGTAATGCACAGTTTGATCTAGGGATCACTAGGCCCTACACCAAGACCCACTCTCCAGGATTTACTGGACATCCCATCCTCAGACTACTAGGCCCAACAAAGAGTAATCTACATCTTGGATTTACTGTATGTCTCGCCATTCACTGACAATTATTCCTAGGCCCATCAAGGCACACAATCCTATCTTTATCTCAACCCATAGTCTAGCTCAGGGGTTACTAGGCTAGTGGATTTACCATGATCCATAGTTTGCTTCAGGGACCACTAGGCCATGTGTTTTTCATTTTAGAGATCCACATCACTTAGCTTCAAATCCATTTGAAAATATAGCTCAACCGAAGTATGAGAACCCATCTCATCAAGGCTATCTAGAAATGACAAGACTAGGTTGAAAACACCGTCACACCTAGCTAAACCCATGCCATGAAAGAAAAGAACCACATGCAATAACATGCATGCCAAATCTAGTAAGGAAATCACATAGGGAAATCAATACATGCAAAGAATACTATTGTAGTTGCTTGATCTTGCCTTTCCCTGGTTGATCTTTACTCCCTCTTGTCTTATTTTCCTTTCTTGATCCAATGCCAAAGTACTCCAAGAAAAATCTAAGTGTCCAAGAGTGAGAGAGAGCTCCAAAACTAAACTGACTGAATCCCCTAATTGATCCTCATAAGCCTTTGTATCAAACATGCCTCTATTTTCTTCATTTTCCATTATTTTCCTTCATTTTCCTCCTCACATGAAACTTGTCACCTTTCACCTTCCTTTCCTCCTAATTTCCATTATTTTCATAAATAAAATTCCAATTAATGCCTCTTTCCTTCCCAATTCCTTAGCCATTGCTTTTTCCAATTTCCTTAGCCATTATAACCAAAATGAGCACCCATTAGGATGTTTTTCCCACCACTCAGCTTGGAATATGTGTCCCATCAACTGTGGTCTTATATATTTTTACGTGGATTTTTAACCAGGGCTGTTACAGAACCTTACCCATTGGGGGAACACTGTCCTTAGTGTTCAATGACACCTATAATGAGCATGACTACTGAAAACAAATCATACTACCCATGGATCTTTGTAACATAGCTCGTTTCATTATTTACAATGAATGACTTGCTCAAAAGAAAAGCATCATGACAACATGACAAACATATTGTTTATTGGAGCTTTATAACATAGCTCATTACGGTATTTATAATAACCACATATACACATATGCACATTTGCTACACCAACAAATAAAATGATACGATGCCCATATCAATCAAAAAGCGAATCCAGAGGCTGAAACCTCCACCCTCAAAAGTAGTACTAGGATTCACCTCCTTCCCAGGAAATCCAAAATCCACTGCCACAGTGAAAGCTGCATCCAATGTCCAGTGCTATAATGTTGTGCCACTTGTCCTCTCTGTGAATAGTTACTAGCTCATTGTTCCAGGGCACACTCTCAATGTGCATTTAATTCCACATGGCAATGCTAATGACAAAAAAAAATCCATCCCCAACCTTCACTTCTCTGCTACATAGTCCCTCAGGGAATCTTGTCAGCCTCTTCCATGCAGTCACATACCTTCCAAGTTCTGTTGACACCCCCATCGCGGGTAGTCCATCCCTTGGTAAATATTTCTCACATTGGAAGATACAAAAACCAAGGAATATACCTACCTCAAAACCATGATACCAATCATAGCATGCTCATGGCAATCAATGGACACTATTGGGTACCAGTGTCCCACAATGGTCCTGCTCCTGAAGTGCTTTACCAACATAATGCTTCTTATTTGAATTCCTTTCACTGATGCTGCTAATTCTTGTATTAAGTTTTCAACCACCCAACTGGGTATTTCCATGCTTCCTATACTAAGCACATAACTTCCATTAGATTTAAAATAAATCAAAATAATTTCACATCATACCTTTTTGGTAGCTTGTCAATCAGGTAAACTTGCAATTTTTTTTACTTCTTGTCACACCAATTCAACTAGCATCTTTGACCAAATCGTCATGCATAAACATATCACATTAGGTTAGCTCAAAACACAACCTTCATAGATCAAAATCATAAATCACATGTAATCATCATAAACAAGAATCATAGATCACATGTAATCATTATAGTTCATAATCATAAATGACATGTGTAATGAAACTGAAATGAAATACTAATACTTATCCTTTAATTAATCCTTAACTTCTACCTTTGTCCTTATTCCGTATGCACACTGGATCAGTTGCCACACCTGAAAACACCCAATTCCTTCTCCTCATCTATGTGAACATACACATACTGTGCATCACACTCATACAAACACACACGACATAAAATACCATGAAATAATGAATCTACACCTGACATACAACACATACACCTACACCTAGTGTACAACACAACACAATACATACGCCTACATCTAGTGTACACCACAACAAAATACATACACCTACAACTGATGTATAACATAATGCATATATGTACACAATGTACAACACAATGAATACACATGTCATGATACCCCAACTACACAATGCATATACATAGTACCACATGTCTGTAACACAACATGTACGACATGCACACAATACCACATGTATACCACTACCATATATATAACAAGTATGCAATACCACATGTACACAACACCACCTGCACACTTTATGCACAAAATCACATGTACACGACACCACTTACACAACATGTACACAACTCCACATGTACATCATACCACCTCTACAAGGTGTAAAAAATTCCAAACGTACATAGCATCACATGCATGACATGTGCATGACACCACATGTACACAACACCATATGTACATAGTACCACTTGTACAATATGCACACGACACCATATGTACATAGAACTACATACACAACATGTACATAGCACCCTAGTACACAACACCATACACA
Organism: Pinus taeda; assembly: GCA_000404065.3. Taxonomy (NCBI): domain Eukaryota; kingdom Viridiplantae; phylum Streptophyta; class Pinopsida; order Pinales; family Pinaceae; genus Pinus; species Pinus taeda. The sequence continues at coordinate 71,545 of APFE031628448.1, forward strand.
CACAATGCCACATATTTAAGATATACTTAACACCATCTATACCCAACATTGCGTATGTAATATACACACAATGCTATATGTACCACCCTGTACTAACACTAACACTGAACCAAACTAACACCATTCTCTACATAACATTGCATATACACAACATCACATGCACACAACATCACAAATGCAACATGTAAAACATACACAACATATGCACGTCAATAGTACCACACATCCAAAACCACACTACCTCTACCAAGAAACCTTGTTTCTAGTGTCTTATCCCAACATGCCACAGATCACATTGCTTTCTTTTCGCTGATGTATCCCTCAGTATAGCCTGTCCATAACATAAATATAGGCATAATCCAAGCATATAATATCAATTCATATCCACATGATACTGACCTCATATATTTTTCATGACTACTCTTCCCACTTGATTCCCTGAATACCAGGAACCTCGTCATTCCATTCACTTGCATAAGCAATCATTCCTCCACAAGAACGATTCATGATGACCCTGTTACACAGTGACATAGATACATGCATACATGCATACATATACATAAACATTAGCATAAACAATCATGATCATGTCAGAGAACGATATGCATACATACACATACATACATATAAACATCAACATAAAATAACAATGATCTATTAAGTGAATGACATAAATACATACATATGTACATATAAACATTAGCATAAAATAATCATGATCCATGATAACTCTATAAGACATGAAATACATACATACATACATGTATACATATATAGACATCAACATAATCATTATCACAACATAATTACCAGATATCATAAGGTCAAGGTTAAGAGAACTATCTTTATGCACGCAAAACATGCACAACATCGAGAAAAACAATTCCTAACATAGCTAAGGCATATGACACCTCAAATCCATTCACCTTACATGTCTTGATTACTTTCTAATGATTTTCCTACCATCGTCCATTTACACCAATGGACCCAACCAATCCAACACGCTGTCATACTCTTGCCTTCAACTACCCTTATACATGCACCTAGATCCATTTGGGCCTTACATCACCTGTTCGGTTTCATTAATATCTTCTCGATCTCCATTAATTCTCATCTTTCCCAACCAATTCCCAAGACTCAAAACTTAAAAGGAAAGCACAAGAAACAAATAATAATACAATCATGAAAACCAATAACAATACGACACCAAAAACAAAGTGGCATGATAATGCACTAGACAAAACAAAAATGAAAATCAAGCACAAGAAATTGACAAAAGACCAAAAGCACAAGACTAACAACAGACACCATGACTCAATCCCAATGGTTCCTGGTGCTTCCAAAGGAAATCTCAACTTAAGCCTTGTTCGATATTTCATGGCAGCCTCTTTTCCATTTAGTCCCTTGCATCATATTTCCATCAACACATAATTGTAAGTGCATAAATAAACATAAAAATACACTGGTTACGTTACCTTGTTGTGCTAAGCACGTTTCTTGCAACTGAGCACATCCATGCCATCTTTCAAGGGACTTTGATTTCTATTAGTGTCGGTATCTTCATCCCTCCGTCAGTGATCAAATTCTCTTGTTACATTGCATGTTAGGTGTCTCACCTGATCAGCTGCATTCCATTAGGGTCATGGATCATCTGACATTAGTGGCTTATTATACATTTTCCCTCACGTGCTGGCCCATTTTCATTCATCTACATCATCTGCAGTCAATTTTTGTCTTTAAATATGTAAAAGTCATTTTTAGGGTTTTAGGTCTCATTAGGTTTAGGGTTTTCATCAATAAGGTCTCAAAATGCTTAGTGATGGTCAGCAGGCACATGACGAGGTCAAATAAAGTTCCAGCAACAAAAATTTCCATAATCACTCACTCAGTGATTGATTTTTCCTCAAAACCTTCTTTTGAGGAAAAACATAGTATTTTATGTTTTTATGTATAAATTTGATGTAATTTCAATTCTTTCATATGTAAATAACTTTAGTGGCAACCCTGGTCACCTTGCCAAGCTTCAACAACTCCATCCCCTGTAAGGCAAACAAAAGGTCAAATCATTCAGTTCATCAAAGGCAAAAATAAAGTAAACTACCCGAAAATAGAGTTTGAAAAGTAAGTCAAAATGCAAACATTACAAAAGTGGGTTTTATGAGTGAAAAATTAAAATCTCTTGTATATAAATCATTTTTCATGTTCAAAGAGCTCATTTGCATTCAAATAAGAAAGACTGAGCAAGAGAAAGGCAATGTTGGAGAATAGAGCAAAATTGCAGCAAAACTGTGCAAGTTTCAGGGGCGCGGCGCATTGGGTCATGGGCGCGGCACATAGGGCTGGCGCAGTGCATTGGGCCGCCCTCCACAGTGCAAAAAATACACTGGCGTGACGCATAGAGAAGGCGCAACGCATTGGTTTTGTGGCACAACGCATTGGGTTTCAAGCTAGTTTTCACCCACAGACTCTCCCTAATTTCAAAATTCGCTCAATCCTCAGGTGTGCAAGTAAGTCAAGCATCCTTCCACTGCCAGTGAATGAGTTGCTCTTAAATTTTATGGTGATTTAGTGAGAAAAATTTGAAACCCTACCTCCTTGCAATTTTTGCTCAAAAACAGTTGCATAGGGTTTATAATTTGTGCTTTCGCTGCCAATTCCACTCCATCACTCCCTCACTCTTTGACTCCTTCATTTATTTTCCAGTCTCATCAACTCATTCCCTAATTCCCATATTCCTAAATTCACTAAACCCATATCCCTAATTCCCACTATCCCAAACCCTAGTTACAAATTCCTAAACCCTAATTGTTGTCCCTAAGCCTACATACTATTCCCTAAACCCCCTATTTCCCAAAAAACTTGTCAACAACATTCCCAAAACCCCTCATACACTTCCCTTCATAGTCCCTCATACATTCTCATCCTTGGTAGAAGAAAACTAAAAACACCATAAATCTCTTCATACTCGTCAAGAGAAATAAAACGTGGAGTCTGATCCTTCCTATGACCGAGATGAGGAGACACTTAGTGATTCTCCTATAGAAATGCATGCACCAAGGAGACCTCACAAGGGTGGTAAACATATACGAGAGGAGCCTACTTCACTTGCTGAGCTGCAGGCCTGTCCTCTTGCTATCACATGCTTTCAACACCAATCTTGTTATTAGTTCTGTGAGATGGTAGAGAGAGTCTAGTACCATCATGAGTTGGCTAGGTTGTTTATGCTCCATTTTCATAATGGCCAAGTCACTCTAGCAAGTGTGACATTCACCTTGACACTGGAGTCTATTTCTCTAGCAATTGGCATTCCTAATGTCGGTGAGTAGTGGAATAAAAGGCAGCAGATTGACAGAGAACATTATGAGCCTTACATCAAGGCTAGTTATATGATACATCTCAGCAGAGTTTTTCCCTTTCGGTATCTGAAAGACTCATATGCTCCCTTGATGAAACTCATAATTAAGTATTTTAGCTGTGAGGGCCAGTTTTCTCGCTTGTATGCCTATCATATCAAATTGTTGATGCACTTCATTAGGGTGAGAATGATGAATCTCCGCTACTTTATTTTTCGGAACATTGAGAAGATGACCACCTTAGTGCACAGGAAGATTCCTCAGCAGCAGTATAATAGCATATATCATTTTTCACTAATCAAGATTGTGGTCATGCATCAGCTTGGTTTACAGAACATCTCATGGGAGGATTTCATTGCACATGAGGTCTTCACAGGTCCTCAAGTACCTCCAACATCTTTTCATGAGACAGGTGGACCTTCACATCAGCAGGAGATTCATGAGACACAAACCGCTAGTGTGCCAGTGTTTGTCACCTAGCAAAAGGGCACTAGAAGGTTGTTTGCAGAAACAAAGCGAGTATTATCTCCACCCGGGGTGGAAGGGGTCTCACTTCCTCCATTAGCAGAGAAGGTACAGGACAAGGGAAAGTGGCCATTGCATGATGAGGGGCCTTCAAGAGGGCAGGAGACAGATTTTATTCTTATTCAGGATGATGACAGTGATTTGGTCTCACAAAGCTCAAAGCTTAGAGAGATCATCCAGGAGCAACAAGCTGAAATTCAGCATTTGTCTCTCAACCTAGAAAGAGCCAAGTGGATAATCAAATATCTGGACCAAAGAAACAAATAGCTATAGTATCAGAAAACCATAATGGAGCTATGAAACATACGAGAAAACCGCAAGCTACCAAAAGAAGAAAAGTCAAGTTCACAACACTTGAACAAGAAATCAATGTTGATCATGAATCTTGGTTGGAGAGGGAAAATATCCACTTGGAGAAGATGTTGGAGAAGGCCATCAATGAGAAAAATATGTTGATAAACATGGCATACCACTACTTGTCAAAAAATATGGTGTGCAATGCAAGAATCAAGAATTTGAAAGCCAAGTTGAAGAAGGCCTCAAGGAGGCGAAAAGAGAAAGATAGACTTTATATCTTGGCTGAGGCTTCCTTGGCCCAATGCAACACTTAATGGAGGAAACTCAGCCCAAATTTCAAAAAAATTGGGACACTTTTTGCAATTTTGGAATTTTAACCTTAAAAAACAAGCTTTTCTACCCAATGCGCCATGCCATCTGGCGCTCGCTTTTGATGGGGACCTCCTTTTGAGGAAAACTCAGCATTTTTGGATTTGTCATGGAAAACTATGCATTCTCACAAATGGAAAATTTTTTTTGACAAGTTTTGAGCTTCCAAAAAGGTCAAAAACACCTCAAAAATGACCTTTCTACCCCTTTTTTGGCACATAGGTAGCAGTGTTGGGAGAACTCAATTTTGGAGGGGAAAATGGAGGCCAAATTCAAACATTCCACTTGTGATGGAAAGTATAGAGGCAGAACTTTCCAACAAGCCCACTTGGAGCAAATTTGGACACCGGTAATGCCTCCCAAATCAGCTGCAAAAAGGTGCTACGCATAGGGAAATCAACGCGATGCATTGGAGGAATTTCGCTCCTTTTTGGTCAAAAACTCTGTTTTTCACCTAGTTTTTTCATAGTTTGACTTTTTTCCTTCTAATTGTCAAAATCATGATGTAATTTAATGTGAAATTATAGATTTTGATATAATTATGCTAAATTTTCACTCATAGAGGTAGATTCATCCATCAAAAGGTAGTTTGCAACTGAATGAATTAGTTTCCAAGTTTTTAGAGGCAAGCTGTTCCACTGCCTACTTTTTAGTTCTCAGTTTAGATTTTGTTGGAACAGCTCCTAATCTTATGATCTCAAACCCTAGAGGCTAGGATGAGTTTTTGGTTGCCTATATCTTGTAATTTTTCAGTCATTAGCATGGTTGGACTTTTGGGAAATCTTGGAGCTTCATTGTATACTCATTTTAAACACATATTTCATTAAATTTGGAAGTATTTTATTACAAGGCCTTCAACAACATTCATTCTTTTGTAAATCACCATATTCACTTGATTCAACATTAAAATAATTTGCAAGTAATTTCAAACCAATTAGAGATCATGAATAGGTCAAACATGGGGTTGTTATGTACAATAGTATCAATACACAATAGGAGTGTGAAAT
>APFE031628453.1:20481-44839 GCA_000404065.3 Pinus taeda
AAGTGTTTTACTCAAACTCAATGGAGAGAAGATCCTTCTTCCCATAGACCAAATCATAAGGGGTGAAGCCAGTGGTTGTCTTCTAGGTTGTACTACAGGCCCAAGTGGCCTCCACTAGTGTGTCAACTCAATATTTTCTACTCCTGATCACAACCTTTGTGAGAATGCCTTCCAACGCTTTGTTGGTAACCTCTACTTTTCCATTGTCTTGAGGATGGTAATAAGTTGATTTCCTATGCTTGATCTTATGCGAAATCAACAAATTCTCAATTAGGTGTGAGGTGAATTGAGCACCCTGATTAGTGACTAGCTCTCTAGGGTACCCAAACTATTAAAACACATTCTCCCTTAAGAACCCACCCACTTTCTCTTATGTTGCGACCTTGATAACCTTGGTTTCAACCCACTTTTTCAAGTAACCAGTGCACACAGTTATGTACTTTTTCTACCCTGATGGTGGATCAATGGGCCTAATGAAATCCATTCCCCATTTATCGAATGGCTCAAGATTCACTTGAGGTTGCAAAGGAATTTCATCCCTAGGAGTAGGTTTCCCCGTTCTTTGGAACTGGTCACACCATTTGGTATATCTTCTTGCATCTTCATGGAGAGTGGGCCAGTAGTAGCCAACTTTTAGTACCTTGAAGGTTGTCCTCTTGACTGCAAAGTGATCTCCACAAGGTCCATCATGACAGGCCAAAAGGATGTCAAAGACTTCCTCCTCCTTGACACATCTCCTCAAAATTTGATCTGGGCCTAGCTTTAAGAGATTCCCCCAAATCCAAGTGAATGGTGCGCTCTTTCTTATAATTTTGCTCTTTTCCTTGGAGGACAGATTTGGAGGGAACTGTGCAGCCACAAAGTAGTTGGACATGTCAACAAACCATTGAGAGAGAACTGAAATAGAAAATAAATGTTCATCTAGAAACCAATCATCAACCTTTCCTTCCTCACTTGAAGGCAAAGCAATTCTAGACAAAAAATCTGCAACTACATTTTCTCTACTAGGCTTATCAATGTTAGTTAGATAAAAATGTTGTAATAAAAGCAACTATCTAATAATTATGGCATTCACATCAGGCCTATTAATTAAATATTTAATAGTATAATGGTCAATATGTACAAAGTTTTGGTAACCAGTGATGTAATGTCTAAATTTATTCAAGGAATGGACAACAACTAGGAACTCCTTTTCAGTCACAACATAATTCAATTTAGCCTTAGACAATTTTTTGTGGATGAAATAAATGGCATAAGGTTACTTGTCTATTTGGCCTAGAGATGCTCATATATCTTTGTTAGAGGCATCAACATGGATGTGGAAAGGAAGAGCCCAATTTGGGCCTCAAATTATAATTGCAGTAGTCAACTTGTCCTTTAGGGTTTCTAGGGCCACTTGGCATCTTTCTGGTTAGAAAAATTCAAAGTACATGGCCAGTAGTCCAAAAAAAGGTGAGACTACTTTACTCAAGTCCTTTATGAATCTCCTATAGTATCCACCTAAGCCAAACAAAATTATGACATCCCTCTGCTTCTGAGGAGTAGGGACCCTCTTTATGATAACAATTTTATTTGGGTCCACTTGCAGTCCTTCCTAGGATATTGAGTGACCTAGAACAGTCACTGCATTCATCAAGAACTCACACTTCTTAGGACTAAGGGATAATTCATTTCAATGCATTTGTTTAATACTTTCCCAAAGCTAGAGAGAGCCTCCAGGAAATCACACCCATAGGGAGTGAAATCATCCATATAAATTTCTATAGAGTCATGAACTAGCTCCGCAAAGATTCTCAGGACTTCCCTCTAAAAATTGGCAGGGGAATTACATAATCCAAAAGGAAGGAACTTCTACAAAAAGGTACCCCAAGGAAAAGTGAAGGTGGTTTTATCTTGGTCTTGTCAGATGATCTGAATCTGATTGTAACCATTGAATCCATCTAGGAAAGAGAAGAACTTATTTCCTACAGACCATTCAAGACTTGGTCAATGAAAGGTAGAGGGAAATGGTCTTTTTTGGTGGCTTCGTTTATCTCTCTATAGTCCACATAGATCCTCCATTTTCCATTCTTCTTTGGGAGCAGAAACAGAGGAGACACCCACTCACTATTTGAGATGGGAACCCTACATCCAACAACTTTTGCAGTTCTTCCTTAACTATATATTTGAGGGCTGGGTTCATTCTCCTCTGAGGTTGGCATACTGGATTGAAAACTTCCTTGATGTAAATGTGGTGAGTACACACCGAAGGGTGCACTCTCTTCATTTTGTTATAACTCCAAGAAAAGGCATTGAGATGCTCTCTTAGCATGTCACATAAATCTTCGTGATGTGCAGAGAGAGGGGTTGATTTTCAATGTTCTTTTTGGACCAAATTATATCATCTTGACATGAGTAGGACTTGAGTCAGCTAGGCACAAATAATCCCAAGGGTTATCTTCATATTTCTTTACTAACTCGTCAAGAGACATGGTGTTGGGGGGATGATTCTGGAGGATTTGATCAATCAGGTCATCTTCATCAGGTTTCCCCCCTCCTATAGTAGCATCTATGGTATAGACTAGGTAAGAGGTGGCAGACTAGACTTCATCTTCCCCATCCTCTTCCAACCATAATTCATTCTCTAGAGATGGTTGAGCAGGAGGGTATAAGACCAATTGTTTGGAAAAATGCCCATTTTTAGTGGTCATATTCCTAGCCCTGCAACTTATGTAAGAATAAACAGTGGCTAACCATGGTCTTCCAAGGATGAGAGGATAACCATTGAACTTGGTCTTAGGTTTGAGAACTAAGAAGTCAACAGGGTATTCCTAGGAATCAATGGATACCATCACATCCTCAACAACTCCCTTAGAAACTACTATGGATCTGTCTGAAATCTGCAAGACTGTTGTGGTCTTCCTTAATGATCCTTGGAGATTCAATTTAAGCATAATGTCCTTTGTCATCAAATTGATAGAAGCCATAATATTAATAAAGTTATGGGGAAAATGATACCATATATGTGCACATCTATCGCAGGACTTCCAAGGTCTAGATACTTCGGGAAAATCACTCGCCCCAACATTAAGTCAGGAAGTTATCCAATGACATTAATGGTAGGGGTGTCTTTATTTATCCTCCCATCATGTTTGAAGAATTTATGCTTGATTAAATTTTTATATATGGGGAAATCCTTGATAGCCTAGAGGAGTGGGATTTTAACACACAAGTTTTTCAATTCACCTAGAAGTTTAGTCTCTTCTGGGGTGTGCTGGATAGGATGGACTAATCTCTTAGGAAAAGGAGGTGGATTGGCTTGAGGAACACTCTCCTCCTTTTCCTCTTCAATCTCCTTAGGTGGAGATGGAGATTGATTATCTGGAAGCACTCTTCCAAACCCAATGTTGATTTCTTGAATTTCCACAACATAGGCAGGGTAGGATGTCTCTCCACTATAGACCTATTGTGCCTGTTTGTTGTTCAGATTCATATCTGGCTAAGCATGCATTTGAGGTTTCTTAGGTGGAGGAGGGTGAAGGAGCATGGTTGAGATGGAGGTGGAGGTAGTGAGGCTATAGATTGGTTGTATGAGGGCCTCCACCCTTGTGATGGTGTATTCCACTAAGGTTGTGGGGGAGGATATGGCTGAAATGATTGATTGGAAAGTTCGGAATGGTATTGAGGTGAAAAAGACCAGGGATAAGGTGTGGACCATGAAGGATGAGCAAGACAAAACCAAGGGGGAATGAATGAATTTTAGTTAGGGTTGTAATATGAATAAGATTCCCCTTGAATGCCTTGCTGGTATGGTCGAGGTCCTTGAGGCCTCATTTTGTTGATATAATAGAGTTGTTTAGTCACAACTTGAGTTCCTTGATATATAACTTTGAATACAGGTAGAGAATGCAACTTGTCTATGGAGTGGTTCTCTTCACAGAGCAAGAATATCTCTATAATATTCAATGGACATTCATTTCTAGGGTTCCTCCTAGTGCATCTAGGGCAAAAGGCAGCTAAGGCTCTTTCTGCTTCCTCTCAATCTGCATGGTTTCCATTTGCAGAGAAAGTGTATGCAACATTTCACTCTTAAAGTATTCCAACATGTTACCAATTTCACTTTTGATGGATGTGTTGGAGGAGGATGAACTAGCCAAAGATTGACTAGCCCTACCCTTCTTTCTAGCTACCCTAGAATGATTTTTGAAAACTGTCTTGATATCATCATAGGATAACTAGTAGATGTCCCCTCCTGATAGTATGTTTAGGGTTTCTAGGAGATATTTCCTGATCCCTCTAAGAAGGACTAGATTTAGCGATTCAGGATGGAGGGTTCATATAGCCCTTTTGTAGTTGAGTTGGAACCTTTCCTCATAATACTCCAAAGACTCAACATGTCCCAAGGTCATTCTAAAATTTTTCTCTTTGGTGTCTTTGGAACTACAATAATGCCTATACTTATTTTTGAAGGATTGTTGCATTTGAGCCTATGTAGTGATGTTGTCCCTAGGTAAATCCATAAACCAGCTCAAGACTGCATCCTTAAGAGTGGATGGGAACAATTTTAACTTCTGTTCCTCAAAGGTATAATCATAAGTTCTACATATGGCAACAAAATCAAATGAAAAGGTATCAGGGTCCTCCGAGGTTAAGACATGGAAGTGAGGAGGGGTAGAGGGGCTTATGTTTTTCATCCTAGAATCCCCATTAGTTAAACTGATGGGAAAAACACCCTCAATATTGTTTTTAGCTCCATTTCTATTTTCAATCCCATTTCTATTTTTAGCCATGGTCTAGGTTGGTGGAATGGTTTCTTCTTCATCTTCCCTAGTAGACTCTTCAAAGATCTCTAGTTGTTCGCCTAATGGGTCCTCTAGCTCAAAACCATTGAAGAAGAGGGAAAGTTGGTTGTTAGATGGTGTGGGGGTATTTGAAAAAAAAAAATCCTAAGTTGTCTCTACTCCTACGAGGCATGAAATGGATTTGTTTTTAATTTTTTAGGGTTTTTTCCAGAACTACTTGCAAAATGGAAAGAAAGCATAATTTGCAGCTATTTGCTGAATGGAATGACTTGAAGAATGGAAAGAAAGAAAATATTGCAACTATCTATTGAATGCAAAACAAATGGAAAGTAGGAATTGCATCTATTTATTGAATGTTAAATGAAAAGGAAAGCAGAAATCACATCTACCTAGACACCTCCCCGACAACGGCACCAAAAAGTCATGAGCCCCAGTTTTGCAGCAAGGATGCTGCAACTCCTAAGGTGACCAACTTTACTTTATCAACCCGAGGTTTTTACAAACTTGTAGGTGACAATGCTATATGCACAGTAGATGCAACAATATACTCTTTTCACTTCTCAACTGGGGCGATAGACCACTAGGGTTTTTCAAGCCGATCTATTATTGACTAGAAGGAGGTTGACTACTGACAGTGAATGTAAAGCTATCTTTGATGCAGGAAGTAAATACTTGCCTATGTTAAGGAAATGAAAGTACTGAATAGAAAGTGCCTATGAAAATGACATGAAATCAACTAGCTAGGAATTAACATACATTTCTTGCAGAAGAGACCTAATCTAACCTTGCATTCTATCATCTAGTTATGTGGATTAAATATGAATTGAAATGAACCTAATATTGTTAAGACTGATATATGCATGCTCTAGCTAAATATTGAAAAAAAGAGTCTTTTGGTTTTCAATTTAGAAATGTAAATGTTAAACTAATCAAGTTGATCTTTTGCAAGGGAGAAAGGTATGGGAAAATTGGTCAAAAATTACATTGAGGGGTATGGAGATCAAGTTGAAGGACTACCCTAGGCTCTGGTCATTATTTCTGCCCAAAACAGTCTAAAATAGGATGCTACAGGGTTTCTTGTAGTTACTACATGATGTCCTAGTTTATATAGGAAACTTAGCTGAAAGTTGTAGGAAGGTAGGGAAGGTGAAATGAAGTATTGGGAAGGCGGATGAAGGTGGAATAAGGTATGGGGAAGGTGCACACTACCCAAGGATCAACTCAACTCTTGAGGATGGTTGGATTTTCTCAAGGTGGTTGTTCACGGTGGGATACAAAAGAGAAACCAAATTGATGGTTAGTAGGGTTTGGCGATAGATGGAGAAGACTTAGATGAGGCTATTGGAATGATTTATCCCTGTAGATCAGAAACTCCTGCAACAACACATATTCATTTCTTCATTTTATGCACAACTTTATGTAAATGTGGAGAATATGAGTTGAATTTAAGAAGCTAATTTATTGATGGCTATTGGATAAACTCTATGGAATGGAATGTTTTTAATCTACAATAAACTTAAGAATGCAACATGACAATTGCAAGTGCTTCTAAGAAATCATGAACAATGACGTGCTCAAAAAGAAACCCTAAGCTATGCAATATCCAAAACATAACTATGTTTCTGGGACTATGGGAGTGCGGTATTAAAGCCATGATCCCATGAAGGAGGTGGGCATGAGGCCACTGTCACAATATTTTCTGAATTATTTTCTTTCCCCACTGTAACACTGATCTACTTCTGCAACTAATGGAAACAAAACTAACTAATCATTTAAAGACTTGCAAATTAAACAAGACAAAAATAATTTCAACAGCTAATCTATGATTCTAATCTAAGGATACATGTAAAAAAAGAAGAGGAACCTCTTCTGCTAGGGTTGGGCCCTAACCCAAGAGATTCAACCCTCTGAGTCAACTCAATGCTGGATCAAATAAACCCTCTTCATTATCGCCAAAATGTGGAAAATAACATGAGAATAATAGTAACAATATCTTAAGCTCGAAATTGCCTCTTGGCTACAATAAAAAATCGAATCCTAATGAGGCCCTAGGCCTTCTTATTTATACAACTGAAGCTACCAGCAAATTCATTAAAATTAGGGAGGCTTGGCTCCCAAACTTGAGATTAACTTTTCTTGAACTATCATTGGCTTGGATTCCAATGAACTTGGTGGGCGTGTCTGCTTGTAACTCCGAGCTGATGAGATTTGGTTGAGGAATATTTGAGTGATTAAGGAGTTAAGGAGAGGGACCCAATCTCCTAAAATACCTCTTGTTTGTCTACTTTGACTTCTTGCACTTAAATTAGCCAAAAACTACTCCAAATCCCACAATTAATGCACACTAGGCCACATGACATAACAACTCACATTTAGCCTTCTCACTAAGAAAATATAATAAAATATGTAAGGAAATGTGAGAAAAGTTGATTTTAATAAGCTGGAGAGTGGGATTAAGGCCCATATAATTTACCTATTGATGAGCCACATCAGTACATATCCTAAAACATGGATTTCAAGGTCATGAAAGAATAAACAAAGCCTCCATCAAATCTGAAAGGATAATCACCTCTTCCTTCTTCAACCATCTCTTATCCTCGAGTTGTTCTTCTTCTCGAGCTAACTTCTAGATCTCCTTCAACAAATTCTCCTTCACCACACCTTGATTTTCTCCTAGTGATCATGCACACTTAAACCAAGCTATCAATAAATGCTCTGATATGAATTGATCTAAATCTTAATTGAAATTGATACTGGTTTATTAAATTTTTCAAAGTGTATGCATGTAATTAAAAACCACCATTAAAAGTAGCTCAATTTAACTGTCATAGGAAACTTGAAAAGAAATTTTTAGAAAAATAAACATCAATAATGAAGTACCTAAGAGAAAATGACACCAACACATTGATAACAAAGTTAAACTATCTTCAAGCCTACCTCTTCGGGCCCAATCTTTTATGGGGAGGCCTTTTTATTAAATTAAAAAAAAATATCATCAGGATTATATATAAAAATTGTTCAACTACAATCCAAACTGAATCTGCTGTATTTTTCTCTATCTGTGGATCTTGTAGCAACTTTCAGATTTGAAAAAGGCTTCTTGGCTTTCCCAGAATTTATCTCCAACATTTCCTTGTTCCAGTGGTCTGTCACTGCATAAAACCTCCTCCTGTTGCACAAAATTCAACTTGTGATCATATGATGCATTGGCTAAATTTTTATAACAAAATGTGAGAGGTGGGGGGGTCAAATCTGGACCCCCACCAATCCATTGTGATATGATACGATACATTACAACAAAGATATTTTTTTTTAATATATGGTGGCAGGGGTCTATCCATACCCACTGACCATTCCCTCCACAATATACATTGTATAAATTACATGGTTTGTGGCCAATCCACCATATGGTAACAAACTTATACCTTCATTAAAAATCACTCCACATAACTCCATTAAATCATAAATCCCATATTATAATTAAAATATGGCTTCTGATTACCCATATTCCATGGCATAAAATATGTCACCCATATCATAATGTTTTGGCCATAGAATATTCCATTGGAGGAGTTGGAGTAGAGTTGGGATATCATAGTTGGCGTATTGATGGATATCGTGGAGAAAATTAATCAAGCCACAATTGTAGCCCAATGGTAAGACTTCATATTTTTAGAGAAAAGGTGATGAGATCGAATCATGTCCTTTCCATTGCTTTGCTTAACAAAATTTGACAACTCGTGAAGGTGACATGTCGCCTTGTCGTTGGACCATATGCCCAAATCACAATCTACCGCTTGTTGAGCTTTGGAAGTTCCATGTGTCAGCTGGAACCATGAGTCTGGAAACCTTACCATAGGAACCTTGAGTTGGCCATTGACTGTTGGAACCTTGAGCATTCCTTGACTTTAACAAGTTGAATTTTGACTTTTTGCCTTGTTTGGACCTGAAGTTTGACTGGTTGTAACTTCGTCATACAAAGTCATATTGCGGTTGTTTAGGTTGCGTTAGATTCAAAATGATGAAATCTATGCAATGAAGCTAGTTTCAGAAGTATTTGACAACTTTTATTTTTGAGCAATTTTTGAAACTTTGAGCATATTTTGGATCCTATAGATCACTCCTTGATCATTTTGGATCATTCCTAATCATTCCTCCCCACTAGGACCTTTTAGACCACAAAAATGTTGTGTATATTGTTTGAAGGTGAGGAAAATGTCTCTCCACCTACCCGATGTCTTTGGGCCAACCTGTTTTGAATCTGTACATGTTACCCATCCACACAATCATCAATAAAATACAACTTAAAAATTTCAAAGTACATTGCTCCATTTTCCATCCATATCCATGTCTGCTGTTATCAACCACATACTATTGAATATAAACAATTTGAATAACAACACTAAACATACTGACATAAATGAAATTGCACCCTTCATAATTGGAACACAACTCAACTTATCTTGCAATGATACTTGTTGTATAATTTTAGATTCCTTAAGCACAATTTTTAGATATATTTTAATTGTTTCATGCTTAAGTGTTATTGACGGTACAAACATAGTTTTATTTACATAAGTTTCCCTCTTGAACTATTCCACTATTTGAAAATATTTTGTTGCCTTTATAGGATGAGAATGCATAATATATTCAATTCCCCTTTTAAACAAATGCTACTGGTTATGTTCCCTATAGAAAATCGCCTTTCGATAATATAAATAAGGGCTACCTAAGACCATTCCACATGCATCTATCGACACTATATCACATATGACCATATCCACAAATTGAGACGTGATAGCAAATTGTAAGATACATTGCTTAGTTATTGGAAATTTATGGTTTTTTCTCATCCCATTTAGTGTGTAAGGTCTACAATGCTTTTTATTTTTTAAACCGAACTGCTTAATCACTTCCTCAGAAATTAGACTAGCTTAAGACCCACTATCTAATAAAGTGTTGATCTTAATATGCTTCATAGTGACCCTTATATGAAATAACTTGCATCTCTTCTAATCACAAGAATTATCAAAATCAATACCATCATCATATTTATCTGCCAAGCTTATTGCAATTTGAGCCTCATCACCTGATTCTGAACCCAAATCTATTGGTGCTATTGTTGTTGCAATGTTTTGCTTACAATTCTTTCCTTTAAGCCACATTGGTCACTTATAAGGGTGTAGTTTTCAACAATGTTCTTCATCATTATTTTCCTTCTTTCAATGCTTTCAAGAGAGATTTCTCTTCCATCGTAATGGAATTTGTCCTCCTGGATTTCCTATTGCCTTTTCCCTCTTTTCTAGATGATAATTCCAATGATACACCAACTCTAGATTTTCATGTTTCAATGTAAGTTGCTTAAACAACCACTTCATCCAGGTTGGTAAGACTAAACATGAATACAATATTACAAATATATTCAGGTAATCCTCATATATATTTCATTAAAGTTTCTTGTGTACAGGAATATCAAGCATTAATGCCATCTTGCGAAATTCATCTATGTATTCATGCATTTATTTCCCTTTCTTAACTTTAGTACTTTTCCATTCTATCAAAGATTTCTTCTTATATATTAACAGATATAATTCCTTTCTAAGTGCAGAAACAAAATCACTCCATTATGGAAAATCATACCAATCTGCTGAGCCCCATGTTGTAACTTACTCTGCCACCAGATGAGTGTAGTGGGTTGTATATGAAGTGAAGCCAATTGAATCTTGACCACATCATCAGAAATATGCTGCACACTATAATACATCTGCATTTGTCTAATCCAATTATTAAGTTTCTCATCATTGATTTCACCGTTATACATGGGTAAATCGAATTTCACATCCAATTTTATAAAATGTTTTGAAAAAGACGATTTAGGTTGACCACCAAAAAGCGAAGAAAAAGGATCTTTTTTATCATTGTCATTTTCTATGTTTTTACCTAAATTAGATGGTCCTTCATATTTTAGCCTTTCAAGAATGTGATGCCCCAGTTTCCTCATCTTTGTGTTTATCTTCCTCTTTCTTCTTTTTGAACTCATGCTACATCTCCTCAACCATGGATCTTAAGGTCATGAAAGTATCCACAAAGCCTGCATCACATCTGAAAGGATGATCACATCTTCCTTCTTCATCCATCTCTTCTCCTCGAGTTATCCTTCTTCTCGAGCCAACTTCTTGATCTCCTTTGACAAGTTATCCTTCATCACACCTTGATTTTCTCTTGGTAATCGTGCACATTTAAACTAAACTGTCAATAACCACTCTAATACCAATTGATCTGAATCCCAATCAAAAGTGATATTGGTTTATTAAATTTTTAAAAGTGTATGCATGTAATTAAAAACAAACATTAAAAACAACTCAATTTAACTTTCATAGGAAATTTGAAAGGAAAATTTCAGCAAAATAAACATCAATAATGAAGTACACAAGATAAAATGACACTAACACATTGATAATGGAGTTCGGATATCTTCAAGCTTACCTATCTGGGTCCGATCTTTAATGGGGAGGAATTTATATTAAAAAACAAACATCAAAAGTACATATAAAAATGCTTCAACTACAATCCAAACTGACTATGTTGTATTTTGCCATGTCTCTGAATCCTGTAGCAACTTTTAGATTTGGAAAAAGGCTTCCTGATTTACCCAGAATGTCTCTCCAAAGTTTCCTTATCCTACTGTTCTGTCACTACATAAAATCTCCTTCTGCTGCACAAAATTCAACTTGTGGTCCTCTAATGCATTGGATAAATTTTTATAACAAAATGTAAGAGGTCAAGGGGTCAAATCCCGACCTCCCTACGGGTCGATTGTGACATGATAAGATACGTTATAACAAATATATATATTTTTAATATATGGTGGTGGGGGTCTAGCCATACCCACTTCCCATTCCCTCCAGAATATATAATGTAAAAATCACATGGCCTGTGGCCAATCCACCATATGATAACAACTTTATCCCTTTATTAAAATTCACTCCATGTAACTCCATTAAATCACAAATCCCATATTCTAATTAAAATATGGCTTTTAATTAACCATATTCCATGGAATAAAATATGTCACCCATATCATAATGTGTTGACCATAGAATAATTCATTTGAGGAGTTGGAGCAGAGTTTGGATATTATAGTTGGAGCATCGATAGATATGGCAGAGAAAATTAATCAAGCCAAAATTGTAGCCCAATGGTAAGACATCATATTTGTAGAGAAAATGTCATAGGATCAAATCTTGCCTGTTTCGTTGCTCCGCTTAACAAACTTTTGACCAACCTGTGAAGGCGACGTGCCACCTTTTGATAGGGCCACGTGTCACCTTGTCAATGGACCCTATGCCAAAATCACAAGCTGCCACTTATCGAGCTCTGAAAGCACCATGTGTCAGCTAGAACCATGAGCCTAGAATCTTGACCGTCAGAACCTTGAGTTGACCATTGACTACTGGAACCCTGAGTGTTGACTTTGACTTTAACCTGATGACCTTTGAATTTTTCCCTGTTTGGACTTGAACTTTGACTCACTGTAACTTTTTCCAACGAAGTTGTATTTCAGCCATTCAAGTTGCATTGGATTCAGAATGAAGAAATATACACAATGGTTCTAATTTAAAAAACATTTAACAAATTTTATTTTTGAGCATTTTCTAGAAATTTGAGCATATTTTTCCTCCAGTTTACTCCTTGATCATTTCAGATCGTTCCTGATTAAATACTTAATTAATTTTATGCTTTCCTAAGTCCCTATTTCCTTGGGAATTATCCCCCTATTAATGAGCGACATTCCTCAATTGGAATCACATAATATTGATAGGCCTTCTTCTAACTTCATGCACCACATGTACATTTTATATGATTATACAATTGATAGCACATTGTCTCTGAACTCCAATGTCAACTGGGTAACTCTCAGATATGACACACATGAGTTATTTATGAGTGAATCATCAGTTTAATGGTTGATCACTATAGGCAACACCACTCTATACTATAGGCAACACCACACTACTAGACCTCCCACTAGTTCCTCCAATAGTTTGAATTACTTGAACTAACTTTAACTTAGTTAAATTGAATTAATTAGTTATAACTCAATATAAACTCAACCAGGGTTCCTATAATGTAGGAGAAAATCTACATGGCTCAAGTTAGACCCTCAAATCGAATCAACTGAGTCAACTAAGTCAAATTAACTTAGTTAACTAATACAAGTTGTCATGAGATGTAGAATTACAATTTTATTCCTAGTTTAATTCAAGGACAAAATTAAATTAAGATTTTCTTGTTGCATTTTCAACACTCCCTCTCAACAAGATAGGGATTATTTGCTACCCTGGGGTAGCCGATTATTTGCTAACCTGGTCTATCTTCTATGAAACTCAAATTTGCATCTTGACAATGCCTTTGTCAAAATATTTGCATCATGTTCCTCTGTATGAATGTACTCTGACAACATGATTCTCCTTTGCACATAATCTTATAGATGGTGATAACATATGTCGATATGATTTGTACGATCATGAAAAAATCGATTCTCAGAGAGTTTGATACAACTATTATTATCACAGTAGATCACTGTAGGATCCATCTGTTGACCAAATAACCTAACAAGGATCTTCCTCATCTAGATAGCCTCACAAGCTTCTTGATAGAATCCATGTACTATGCTTATTCCAAGCTAAGTGCAACTGATCCTTTCTTTCTGCTGTACCAAGAAATTGTTGCTGACCCAATACATAATATTCCGCCTAATGTTCTCTTCCTGTTAGATGGACACCCTACCCAATTTGTATCTGTGAAGCATTGAAGATTCACTCCCTTTGTCTATTTGTACCAAAGACCAAACTGAGTGGTGCCTCTGAGGTATCTCAACACATGTTTAGCTGCCTTCCGATAGAGTTTGATTGGATTAACCATTTCTTGACTAAGCTGGTTAATCGTAAAATATATGTCCAGTCATGTGTTCACCAAATATATAAGTTAACCCCCAAGCTACCTGTAAATAGTAGCCTCCACTATTTCACCTGAGGTAGCATCTTCCTTCCTCCAGTTCCCTGCTAGAGGAGTCTCCATGGGTTTGTTTCTCTCCATGTGGAACTTCTTGAGTATCTCATTGGCATAATTTCCCTAGGAGAGAAATAGTTCCTCATCTCCTTTCCATACTTCCATACCAAGGAAATAATGAGCCCCAGGTCCTTCATCTCAAATTCTCTTAAGAAATCCTATTTTCAAGATTTTACCAGCTTCTCATCACCTGTTAGAATTAAATCATCGACATATAATAATATAATCAACAATTTACCTTCAACCATAATATGGTAAAGGTTCACATCTGCTTCACTTTTGGTGAGCCCAACCTAGTTAAATAGTTGTCAATCTCAATGTACCAAGCACAGGGTGCTTGTTTAATCCATATAGCACTTGTTTGAGTTTGTACACACGTGAATATTTGTTGAAGGTATCAAATACTTCCGGCTACTCAATGTAAACTTGTTCCTTAATCACACTATTGAGGAATGTTGTCTTCACATCCATCTGCAGTTTCTTCCATCCCATCTGCGTTGATAGTGCTGGAATAGATCTGATTGAAGAGTACATTGCTACTAGAGAAGAGGTCTCCTTCTAATTAATTCCCTCCACCGAAGATAACCCTCTGGCCACAAATATGGCCTTATGTTTCTCCACACTCCCATTTTCTACTTGTTTTACCTTGTAAAGCCATTTGGAACTCACCACTAACTTGTATGCGGGTCTTGGGACCACTTCCCAAACATTTTTTTCAATAATAGAGGCATACTCCTCAACCATGGCATCAAACCATACTAGTTTCTGTACTGAATCCTCGAATGAGGATGGCTCAGTATCTACACTCTCGCTTGTTAGAGCGATGTAGCCAATGTTCCGATCTAGTGACATCCTCTTCCCGCTGTGATGTAGGTTTTCCCACATTATCTCTTGCATCATGCATCAATCTTTCAACCTCTTTGGTATGCTTCCTTCCATCTCTAGAAGTATCTCCATGAGTGGGTGCTTCTACTCTCTACTCCTCTGCATGTGGTTTCTCCACATCATCTTGAGGTTCTTCCTTTGGAGCTAAAAACTCCTCTTCTCCATGCAACTGAAGCTCCCTCTCAAGGGGGCATCTCATGGCCTTCTCTTCATCGAACTTCACATCTCTATGAACCATTACCATCCTTTGAGATGGAAGGTACACCCGATAGTTGTGAGGCGTATAAGTGTACCCCACAAATATGCTTAACTCAGCTATTGGCTCTATCTTTTCCTTGTATCCTTGGTAACATGATAGTAAACTGATGAACAAAAGATCCTGAAGTGTGCCACATTTGGTTTCTTACTTGAAAAAGCTTCTTCTAGTGTACTCATCCCAAGAATCTGATAAGGAATATTGTTCTGCCCATATACAACTATGCTGCATGCTTCAACCCCTAAGTGCAATGGTAGGCCCTGATCATGTAACATCATCCATGCAACTCCAACTATACTTTTGTTCTTCCTTTTAGCCACCCCATTCTATTGTGGGTTACGAGGTGCTATTAACTCCTGTCGAATGCCTTTTGATGCACACAAGTTCTTGAATTCATTTGACACATATTCTCAACCATTATTGCTCCTCAGAGCTTAAACTTTCCTTCCAGTGTTTAAATTCACAAAATATAGTGAACATCTGATCTTTCATCTATATGAAGAAAATCCAACACTTACGAGAAAAATCACATACAAATATTACATAATACCTATGCTTGGCCATGGATATTGTCTAGAATGGTCCACACACATCTGAGTCAACTATTTCATGGATCGCTTACACTCGATTGCCTTATACTATCAGGTAGGTTTGGTGTACTTCATTAAGTTACACCCTTTGGATGTGTTTCTATACTCTAATGTACCCTTGGGAAGTCATGTAGAAATTTACTACACGATCTTCAAAGATTTGTGGTGCAAGTGACCCAATATTCGATAACATAACTTACTGATGTCTCGGCTCTGCACCTTTTCTACCTTTGTGCTCAAAGCAACACAATATTCTACATCCAATTTGTAGAGGTTCTTCACCCAGACTTCTATCCGCTTCACTTGTCCTGAGGTCCTCCAACATGGAAAATGAAAAAAATTTCTTCTTCAAACTCGGAACATGGATGACATATTTTAATGTGAGAGGAGAACTAGACTCACTTTTAAATGTAACAATACCAATGTCAGTCATGCTATACCTCCCATCATCTCCCATTTTGATGTGCATATGAAGCTCCTTATACTCCAAGTCACTGAAGAATGATTTATTGTTGGTAATATGGAACGAGGCTCCAATATCCATATATCACACGCTACCCATCACCGATGTAACCATGCAATTCATGAGGGTGAATGATCCAAGTGGGTATTTGTGGCCACTTGCCAAGTCCACTTGGACCCCACCATTGTTTCTTTCAACTTTTCAGTTTCCTTAATTGTAGCACAGTTTACTATTTTTAGCAGTTTTTCGGGTCCCGAACTTCCAAAGCCGTTTTGAGGCCCTAAATGATGTTTTTTGGGAAAAATCAAAGCAACATGTGTTCATGGATCGATGTTTCTCTTCCCAAAGTTGTAGTTCTCAGATATATCTTTCTAACGAGATATTGTGCGCGTTAGAAAGAGATCATATGCCAAAATTACGACCCTAGGGAGTAGATGTCCCAATTTACCCAAGTGGGACCCATAGTTTGGAATTTCATCTTCTAGGGTTAGGTTTTTGGATGTTTGTGGTTTTCCATTGTTTCTCAAAAATAAATAGGCCTTTAAACCTCATTGTAACACAATTCAGAGGCATGTAGCAACCACATCTCTTCTCAGAGATAAGATACCATTGCCCTAGCTAGTTTATTTCCATTTATGTCTGTAAGCATATTTCAGTATTTTATAGTAATGAAATGAAGTATTATTTATGTTGCATCTCTATATGTATGGTTATATCTGCAATTTGTTGCATTCTTGTTTAAATCTGGATCAGTTCTATTAGAGCAGTATGCTCTTTCTTTGCATGTCCCCAACGAGGTCGCGATATAAGGGGTTAGGGATTGAATTGCTCGAACCTTTTCAAGACCAACCTCGTAAATTCCGATGACCTCCCATGGTGGATGAAAAGAAATATGAGGGGGCAGGAGATCCTATCAAAATCTTGCTCAAAGAGGCCCTCAAACGACAAATGAATGCGATGATGGACAACTTTGCCCAGATCCTTCAGTGGCTACCCAGGGGCGACACATCTACTTCCAGCATCTACTTTGGAAGCACCACACCCTTTAAGGTACAAGTTAACTTTGGAATTCCCATATTGAGGGTCAGATTAATGCAGAGACAAAACATAAATGGTTAAATTTGCTAGAAGGGTATTTTTCTGTTCATGATTTTTTCGATCGGGAAAAGATTACTTTCGATCTTCTCAAAGCTAGCCCCACGCCAAGGACTGGTGGGAAACCTACTACGAGCAGAAGGATGAAAGTACAATCTCATTGTTTTCGCTGCACCCACTTGGAATTCATTTCGGATTCCCATCAAGGAGTAGTACTACCCTATAAAAAATTATGAGGATCAATACATAAAGTGGACCACGCTGCAGCAGGGAAGGGACTAAGATGTGCGAAAGTTTACCAATATTTTCCATACCCTTCACACAAAGTTGGGTATCAAGGATTCAAATTAGAATTTGGTACTCAAATATGGTGGTTTCCTGCACAGTTACATCCAGGAAGAAATAGAATTCCTAAACATCTCCTTGCCTGGCACGACATATCGATATGCCATCAAGATCGAGCAAAAGTTTAAACAGAGTAAGTGATATTTTGGATATGTGAATCTGAAGAAAGGGAAAGGTGCCCCCAAATTGTAGAACAAAGGACAAAGCCAAGGTGGGGCATCCCATGACAACCTGCCAAAGCTGCAAGCAAAGAACAACGCCGTGAAGCCGAAAAAGGATTCCATAAGAGCTCCACTCACAACACAAGTGAGTGTCGGGCCAGGAAGTCACTGGTAGCCGAGCTAAACATTTCATAATCAGATGCATTTTCTAAGTCTGAGTTAGAACCTGACAAGGGGAATGACAAAGGGAAGAATATTATCGATGCAGAGTCCAACGCCACTGTTGCCACCACGAAGATCCAGAAGGAGGAACCCGAAGATCCAAAGGGGGAGGAGCATCTCTTCCACTCCTATATGTGGGTAAAGGGCTCCCTGCTACAGTTCATTGTCAATAGTGAGAGATGTTATCACCTGGATTGAACCTCAGGTTGAAGGAAGGCAATTCCAGGGTAACCACAAACCATGCTTAGCCATGTAGCTAGCCCTACTAGCCCGGGAGAGGGCTCTCTCCGTATGGATCTCAGCTATGATGACTGGATCAAGAAAAGGATTTTAGGCTAGGTATAGTAGCACAAATTTTTTGTTTGATTTTGAAGGGATTTTGCTGGATTAGGAGGAGTTGGATAGTTTAGGTCTAGGAAATTAGGTCATAATTGCAGGGTGTTTAATGGGGCAAGGTAGGCATAGGCTTTAGCACTCGATGGTTTGATGAGGTGGAGATGTTTAAGACTGGTGAGAAGCTAAGAAGGGCATGTGAAAACCATGGATCCTTCCTGGACTACAGAAAACATGAAATGGTGAATGGATTCCCAAGGCAGAGCATTGATGCAATGAATTCTGCCTATCAAACTTGAAAGCATTCAACTAGAAGTAATGAAATGATTAATGGAATACATAAAAGATATTAACATATAATCACAGAAGAAGAAACTGTACTAGAACTTCATACCACAGCGATCCCATAAAAATAGCTGTAATTCTTATTAATCTCCTGCCAAACTGCTTACAAAGGTGTAAAATCAAAGTCTGAGCATCCAACTGAGTCCAACCTGTAAAATGATTGAGAAAATACATGATATAGGTCTCAAAACAACTAATCCTAGCCTCAGGGGTTGAATCCATGAGAGGAGGAGCAGTTGCACAAAAGACTGAACTGATAGCTAAAGACTAGGGTGATCAAACTGACTCATCCCTAATATGAAGCAAACTAATTCATTACATGCCACTTAGGCCATTCATCTGATGTGTCTACCCTAGGTAACAAAAAAAAACACTTTAATTACATCATAATTATGAATTACATCAGTGGAAAATAAAAATCCCATAGGTGAAAAGTAATTTCTAAGAGAAATATCGAAAAATTTGGTTGCCTATCAAATGCACAACGCGAGTGTCAAACGCGCAGCCTGAAGGAAGTGCGCAACGCCATCTTAAAAGTGAGTTTTGACTGCCTTCCTGGTGTCCAAATCTAGCTTAGGATAGATCATTGGAAAGTTTATCCAGTCTAGTTTCGAAAAATGCCCATAGTTTCCAAATTGAGCTTGATTTGCCCCTCCGAATTTTCAATCTGCCAAGACTGCTCAAACGCATAGTGCCTAGCTCAGAAAATAGCAAAAACATGATTTTTAGGTGGTTTTTTTCCTTTTCCACCTAGTAGTTTTGACTTTCAAATCTGAAAACATGGTTTTCTTGAGTTTAATTGGTCTTTCATATCCAATCGTGATGGCCATTCCTCCAAAAGATGCCCCAAAAAAGTGCGTAGCATCCTAGGCGCTGCGCGTTTGACCAAGGGACTGATATAAAAATTACCTGAAGAGAACAGGAAATGCTACAAAGAAAAATCTGAGTTTAGGGTCTTCAAAAGTGGTTGACATAATTGATTTTAAAGGTGACTAAGCATGGAGTGAAGCCTCCACCAATAGGTCAAGCTTGTCCTTCTCCTTCTGATGAGTTAAGGCCTCAATTTTTGCATGAGCCCTTTCAAACTTGGCTCTAGCAATTTTGTTTCTTATAGCATAGTATTTAGCCATTCTTCTTTGAACCTATGTATCTCTATTAACTTTAGCTAACAGGTCCTCAAGATGAGCGTTAACCTCTCAAGCCAATATTCCCGGTTCTCATTCACCATTATGTCAAATTGTTCATTTAAGGTGAGTTGTTTGGCAAGTTGAACTTCTTTTTCTCTTTCAAGCTCCAAAGCTCGCTTTAGGTCTCTAGTCCTAGGCCTCCTCCTCAGTATTTTTTCCTCCATGGGCTCGCCATATTCACCATAGGCTTTCTCAGGTTGTATTTTAGTCTTTTCAGCTTCTCTTTTAACTTTGATGAGCTGAAATTCCATAAGCTCATGCATGGTCTCCATTTGCCTATTTTCCTGTGCATAATAAGATATAATGTATTTTTCTCTTTGTAGTTTCAACTGCAACTCACCTATCAATGCTTCTTTCTCTTTAAGTATCATTTTGGTGTTTTTCTTTTCATCTTCCTCATCTAAGTCCACTAAGTCAAAATATTACTCAGTTTCATGGGGGTCTTCTTCCTGTTTTTGCATTTATGTTTCAACCATTTTTTCCTTTCCTTTCTATACCTGCTTTGCTAATGAGGAGAGCAAGGCCCATCCCAAAATATATGGGGCAAACACTTGCCTATTTCCTCTTTGATAGGTGCACACCATAGTACCTAAATTAGTCCCTCTGGGCTTGTTGCTTTGACCCTGATCACTTTGTTGTTTTTCATTGTCCTCTTTCCTATTAGATGAAAGAATAGGTCCATGAAATGGTGATAATGGGGGTGATGGTGTGAATGAATCATCAGAGGAGGATGAATAGTGCATGGGCTGAGATGGAGGAATGAAGGTTGGTGGATGAGATGATGATGAAATGTCTTGAACATTTTGAGTGGAAACTTGACTGAAAGTGGGGTTAGCTATAAATGTACTCCGTGCAATGTTAAGTTCTTTAAGGTGATAAAGAACTATCACATTTATGAGGGAATAGTGAAATAAGCTTTTCATTTGATATTTGTATTCTCTCTTTTGGGCAATGTAAGCCATCTTCTCAACACTCCTGAAAAGATAGTAGGGTATATTGAGCATTTTAACCCTAGTGAAATGCATAAGCAATCGAATGTAGTAAGAGTAGACACTAGAGAATCTACCCTCACGTGAAAAATACTTCATTATAATCCTCATCATAGGTTCATATCTGTCAAGGAGGTATGAGAAAGGGAAATAACCCTTTCTTTCACTGCTATACCTAGGTTTGATGTATGGATCATAAAAATGTGCTTCTATTTCACCTTGCTTGAACCATTTTTCCCAAACTTTTGGAATCCTAATGGCAGTTGATGTGATGGAAGCAGATAATGTGAAGGTTATGCCTACAAGAGTGACTTGGTTATCTTGAATTTTGGTTATGAAAATCCTAGTCAACTTGGGGTGGTACTAGACTGCTTGGACCTACTCACAAAACTCAAAACACCCTAACAATTTGAAGGATGTCACTGTCATAGGAGAAGCTAGGAGATCTTTGAGATCTGTGGGCTCAAACCTGTGGATTTTCCCTCCTTTATGTGGCCTTCTCTACAATATGTTTCCCTCTCTGTCTGATCCCTCTTCTTCACTGTGTGGCCTATATTCTTCATTAGCCATGGTGTTGTTGTGAAACCTTATGTAAATGGTAGGGGAATGCTTAGGAAGGAAAACAAAAAGGAACGGTTAATGGGAGTCTGATGGGTGTAGGGATAGAGGTCTCTGAAAGGGGATATAGAATATTGATTAGGTATTTTTGGGAAATGGGAAGCTTGTTTGCAAAAATCAGGGTTTAGGAGAAAAACTAGGGTTTTGAATGTGAAACTAACACCAATCTTGATTTCATTGTTCAAACATTGAGGAAATAACTTTGAGGATAGGGAAAATGATGTTTTGAAGAGGATACTTACTTGTTTTAAGGCCGAGGAGGTCTTAGGAAGGTTGAAGAACGAATATGGGAAAAATTGGCCAAACACGCAACACCCATAAAAAGTGCGCAACGCTTTTGTGGAGTGCGCAATGCCTGAAGGGAGTGCGTAGTGCCTAAAGAGAGTGCACAGCGCCAAGAGGAAACCCACAACACCTCCACTATTTCTGTTGATTTGACCTCAAATTGTAAAAAAAACTGCTGGGGTTTGCTCAATGCAGGGTAATAGGGAAATAAAGAAGATATGAAAGCAAGAAGATATTTATACACCCTTGAATTTAATATTTAGCTCCTCAAACCCCCTTTGCTAATGTTTTTTGTCACTTTCACCTTTTCATTTAATTTCTCTTGATTTTCTGACCCTTTCCTTTTTTGACAGGTGGATGATGATCTGGAACTTTTGAATTGTGCAATTGGTAATGGAGTTGGCAAAACTAAAGAGTCACTTATTACATATAATGAACATAAAATTACATAAAAGAAAATAAAAAATAATTACATCACTGGTGAATAAAAATTTACAAATTGGGCATAAATCCCTGCTGATGAGAGCATCGTTTAAAAAAAATCCAAGTGACTATGGTCACATGGTTTGAAGACCTTTATTTGACTAAATAGGAAGATAATATCTCTGACCTTTGCTAACCTTGTTGAGATGGTGACCGATTAGACCTTGAAAAATGAAAAACCCCAGTGACCTAATGGAACTTTGGAAACTCAAGTGATTTATGATGACTGGGCTGAGAATGGAGTATGGTGACCTGAGCCTTTAAGACAAATTTTTTCTCAGCAAGATACATGGAGGTAGGTCAGAAAAAATTTATTTGCAAGTGGAGTTTTGGACTTGGTACTTTGGACTACCTTCAGTGAGGAGATTTTACATGACCTAGGTGGAATGATAAAAATTTTAACATGGGACTCCAACTTGATATGAAAAGAGGATTATGATCACTCATGGTAGTATGAAAATACTAACACTAACAGGAGCCAAAAGAACCTCATTTCGGTAGTGGTCCTGAAGCAGCTGGGCTTACTGACCACAACACATCCATAACTATACATCATCAGGTGGTTTCACCAAGGATGGGATCTTCGCGTGAGCCAGTAGTGTTGCCTTCCACACAACAACAAGCCCTTCACAGATGAGGTATTGTGTGACGTTGCTCCCCTTGATGTTTGTGATGTATTATTAGGACAACCATACTTGTGGAAGTGACATGTTGTGTATGAATCAAGGCCCCATACTGTTATCGTTACTTTGGGAAATGAGTTGTACAAGATACCGAAGGTGGCACCGCCTACCACCATCTCTTTGGTTACTGCAAAACAATGCAGTAAGCTCATTTCCAAAACCGGGAAATTTGTTTTCCTGATGATATGCCCTCAAGGAAAGAAAAAGATGGTGGCCACGACCTCTAGACAAGGCCCCTCCACACGACAACTATAGATGGATAAGGCCATGGAGGAGTACGAGGACATCTTCACCTCCTCTGCAGGGGTTCCTTTGCACTGTCAGGTTAAGCACTCCATCGATCTGACCCCATGTGCATCACTGCCCAATGGACCAATCTATTGGCGCTCTGTTCTGGAGAATGATAAAATCAAGAGGCAGATTAAGGAGCTGCTACAAAAAGGTCACATCCGTTCGAGTTCATCACCCTATGGGAGCCTGATCATGTTGGTATAGAAGAAGGACAGGACTTGGAGACTCTGTATTGACTATCGGGCGTTGAACAAGATCACTATCCATATTAAGTACCCGATCCCATTGATTGATGACCTTTTAGACCAACTGAAGGAGGAAAAATATTTTAGCAAGATCAATTTGTAGTCAAGATATCACAAAGTACCAATTGAACCCTCTGATGTGTGGAAGACTTCCTTAAAAGCCAAGGAGGGCCTTTTTGAATGGTTGGTTATGCCTTTCAGATTGACGAATGCTCCTGCAACCTTCATGAGGCTAATGGATGACATCTTACAGCCATTCACCAACTCATTTTTAGTGGTATACTTTGATGACATCTTGATCTTCAGCGAGAGTTGGGAAGAAAACCTCCACCACATCCGATAGGTTCTCCAAACACTGCGACAACACAAGTTATGTGCCAATTTGGAGAAATGCACTTTTGGCATGACCCAGGTTCAGTATCTGGGATACATTTTTGATGAATGGGGGTGCATGTGGATCCAGCCAAGATCCAAGTCATTCCGGATTGGCCATCTCCAACCACTTTGATAGAGTTCCACAACTTTTTAGGTCTTGCCAACTTCTATCGTAGGTTCATGTTGGGATTTTCTCATATCACTTGGCCCTTGAGTCAAGTCACCAAGGGAGGAGTGAAAGAAAAATTCTTTTGGCCTGAATCTCAACAGAAGGCATTCACAGAGTTGAAAGATCGCCTCTGCTCAGCACTAGTGCTCACATTACCAAACTTGCAACAACCATTTGAGGTCAAGACAGATGCCTCTGACTATGCTATTGGGGCAGTCCTTACTCAACAAGGGCTTCCAGTGGCATATCACAGTGAGACACTTTAAGACATAGTCTGAAAGTATCCTATTTATGACAAAAAGATGTATTCCATTGTGTATGCATAACAATGGAAGCATTACATTTTTGGGAAGGAAATGGTCATCCACACAAACTGTCGACCCCTGCAGTTCATATAGACCCAAGGAAAATTGTAGAATGATCGCCATCAGAAGTGGTCCACATACCTGCAACAATTCCATTTGAATATCAAGTATAAGAAGGGC
>APFE031628454.1:0-17983 GCA_000404065.3 Pinus taeda
TAGGTAAAATGGTAAAAGTTATTATGATCAGGTACGGTAGTCTTGTTGAGATATTTCTTATTATTTGGATGTGATGTGAAATGCATCAAGCTATGGGTACAGATGATGTAACCCTTTAGTGATTTAGTTGACTATTATTATTCTCAAAATAATAATTAATCTACTCTATAGTGAAAATGGGTAGCATGAAAAGATATATGTTTATTATTATTATTATTATTTAAACATATGTTCATTTGAGAAATCATGGAAAAAGATTTTTATCCATGAATATTTATATATACTTTATTACAGAGTTTCTTAATGTATAAATATGATAAGACTAGAATGGTTTTGACATGGAATTTCCTTTTAATTTTTATAATTGTGATAAGGCTTGGGTTAAATATATTACCTACTAGGCAACCTTTTATCATTATTGTGAGTTTATATTCATGTGTATGGTGATATTTCTTTTGAATGTTTTAGATTTGTGATCGTGTGAAATGATAGTTGTTGGGTTAAGGGTTAGTGCTTTGAGATTTATATCAGGGTTCTATGGGTGACTTGGCATTCTAGTCAGGGATGTTAATCCTGATTTGTACCAATTGTCTCAAATCCACCACTCACAAACACTCATATATGAAAAACATTAATGTCTATGTACCATATCTCTTGGTTGTCAATGATTGATTTAATCCCTTGGGGTTTCAAAGTTCCCAGCAATTTATTGTTTCATTGTTATTTTTCATATTTTCAGTAATGATATAGAAGTAAGGGTTTGGTGATCCACTAATTATGCATTTTCCCTCTATGTTTCACCCTAATTCTTGGTTGAAACCCTCTTGGATTCAATGGTGGCTTCACTCATGAACTGGTGACATAACTTGTGTGTTCATGGCATACTAAACAACACCATTAATTTTAATACATACTTGAAAACACCTCTAAAATTCACTTTATTTAACCCCCTCCGAATACAAACCCAATACACCTTCACAATTGAAAAGAGCCCTACCTTCACTAGATATTGTAGGTATCCATTTTGTCATTAACATTTTTTATACCCTTTTATATTTATATCCCTAGTATAGTGACATGATTCCTCTCTTATGATCCCACATGCATCCTACAATGCACCTTTATTCTTTTGATATACATTGTGCATGCATATTGGTTCTCTGACAATGTAATTACTCAAGCCACACTCAAGCACATCTCACTACGATTTGTGGGATTTAATGCCTTAAGACAAAAAATATCATAAAACTTTTATGAATATTAATTATGTGTGTGTATATAAAATAACATACAATGAAAAATCAATTGAAAAATCTTTATGAATAAATTTTCACCAAATAAGGCATTGATGCATAAGTCTAGATCCTCTATATGTAAGACAACTATCTACAACCAAGTACGGGGCCCCAAATCTCAAATCCATATAAACAGATGGGTTATAAATCCAACACTCAATTAATCATTCACTCACTGGGAGCTTATTACAACCTATTTGGGACTTTGGAGAGGAATAAAGAGATAAACCTTCTTGTGTGTTATTGTAATGCATATCTAAGAATCTTTATATACAGATGCATTCACAGTGAATTATTATGGGCATGAACAACCACCCTTATTTATAAGTAACGAACTTTATTTTTGTATTACTTACAAATGAAAGTAATAGACAAGGGAATTTTTCTATTTTTTTCGTAAATGTTCTAAATAAACTATGGTATAGGAACACTAAACTAGATGAAATATGTTATATTCTCTACAATAACGTGATGTTCTCCTTCGTAAATTATCAATAAGATAAATCTTTTCTTTCATTTACCAAAACAAAGTTTTCATGAGGTCCAAGTTGTTATGTCAAATAATTGCGTCGTATTCATGAGCATGTGTTCTTGATTAAGTATTGTATGTTATGTTGTGATTTTCCTACTTGACATATAAACTCATGCAAAATCTCTAACACGTATTGAATGTGCAGCCACACTCCAACAATATATAAAAATGAGAACTCTATCAAATTCTAATGCGACAAATGGGATTCACATAGAGAATACTCTACTAGAATTTACACTCAACCTTCAATTGTTAAGAGCATGTGCTTCGCCTAAGAGGTCACAGCTTCAAAATGAGAGGGGGTAGAGTATGCATGCCTTCATAGACATAGTAGTCAAATCGCCATGCAAATATGGGTCCCTTGTCCCACAAAGAAGGGGGTCTCATACACCAATTTCGTGTATGGCTTCACCATGACCTTAAAATTGGATAGGAATAATAATAATCACCTTGCCTTCTTCTATCCTATAGCATAGATTATTCCTTGTTCAATGTGAAAGCTTGCTCTAATCTTGATTTGTATATGATGTTACTATGGCCTATCTATCTCATAAAATTATGTTCTCTTTCAAGTTAAGTTCAAGGATTCTTTTATGACAAGGATGAATGAATGGCTTTATTTGGTCAACACTAGTTGTGAGAACATATAAAGGAATACATGAACAAGTCAACACTATGTTTCACAACAATTCAATAAAGGAAATATGCTTGTTGTGAACTACGGGCATCCCTCTCCCTCCCCCTTTCACTCGCTCTCCCTCTCTCTCTTTTTCTCTCCCTCTCTATCCACTCTCTCCCCCCCATTGTCTCTCTCCCTCCCCCCCGCTCCCTCTCTCTCTCTCTCTCTATCTCTCTCTCTCTCTCTCTCTCTTGCACTACCTCTCCCCCCTTTCTCTCACCTTACTCTCTCTCTCCCTCTCCCCCTCCCTGCATCTCTTTTTCCATCTGTTTGCATCTATCTATTTTTTCCTTTATCTCTTTGTCTTGTTTTACATTTGACCTTGTAGCTAGGGAAAATATATATCAGGGATAACTTTTCAAAGAATATATATTTCCCATGGTTGATAACTACATGGGAGGATACAAAAATGATATGTTTCCATATGGTAAGACTTGGAGTGGGAAACACATACCATGTCTGGTGATATTGACGACGTAGAGAAAAAAACTGAGTGCAAATAATGGAATGACACCCGTGTTTTTAAGAATTTGATTGCAAGAATCTGTAAGGAAGAAGACACTCGAAAAGAATAAAAATTAAAATTAATTTTCAAGTATTCATTTATAAAAAGATACAATGAGCAGGTTGCAGATCTCCTAGAACCATGATCAAAAAATTTGTAGATGAGGGAAGATGCCAAGAAAGAGGTGGATGTTAAAAATATTTCATAAGTTGAGGTGAAAGGTATGAATGGTGTTTTTAGACTACTCCTACAGTGAACGACCAACAAGAAATTCCTAACAAAAAATATGAACCTTGCTAGTAGCAACTCACATAGTGTACTTACTTATAATTGAAAGTAAGTGGAGAGTGATTTGGTGACTCATCATAGATTTGGATGCCTAAATCCAATTGATCTGGTAGGTTCAAGGAGATAAAAGAGTCCAGGTGTTGAGGGTAAGCACTTGAAAGGGGTCTCAAATGTTAACAAATCACTCTAATCTCTTGGGATCTTAATCATGAATCTTGTAAATATTGGCAATAGGGAACTACAACATGTACCATATCGTGATTCAAAACTTACATTTCTTCTCTCTTGGTGGAAAATATAAAATTACTATCATTACCAATGTTAGCCCTTCTAATTATTCTATAGTAGAGACACTTTACAATTTGAAATTTGCACAACGAGAAAAAATTATTTGGAATACTTCATCTGTAACTGAAGATGCTACAAGAGATTTTATAACTTTGATGATTCAAATTCAACGGTTGAAGGAAGAAGTAAGTCATATGTGTGGTTATCCCGAAGAAGTGCCTCCCACTCAAGAATATGAATATGGAAACATGGCCTTGTTGACCTCTTTTGGATGATATGGATGGGATATGAGAGATCTAGCAAGCCCATTTCCTGGTCATACAAAATGGCCTTCACAAACATATTTGGAATCTACACTTGTAGGAGCTCTGAAAAGACATGAATCTTTATAGACATTAATGAAGGCAATGGATATTAAAAACTGAAAACTAAAACATTTTGTTAAACATCGTGAGGAAGATGCACAGTGTGGAAAGATGATGCTTTATTTTGAAGAAGACAAATTTAAGAGACTAGAGGCAGTTGCTTCTAATAATATGGTTGTAGAAGCAAACCTTTTAGAGGAGAAGAATGTTTTAATGGATGAGCTACAAATTATAAAGAACAATATCGATAGAAATCTTCAGGTGATGAGGGTTGAAATGGAAAATATAAGGTTGATAAAAGAGCTAAGAAGGTACCAAGAATGTTATGAGGGTGGAGAGCTAGAGAAAATTCTAGAATAGATAGTTGTATTAGGAGATTAGTTACTCAAAGCTTTGGAATAGAAGCTTATGCATGAGAAGGACACAAACCTTATGAACCAAAAGGAATCATCATAATAATATCGTTCTTCCATCAGTGAGGAAAATGAATTTCTTTATAGACATGTTAATTTGTGCTGAAGGGAATAAAATATCTTCGTAATAAGTTTTGCGTCTACCTAGAAGCCAAATAAAATTTGGAAAGGCATGTTGATGATTTGATGATCCATTGTGATAAGATGACACTTTCAGATGTTGATGGACAATTCCAACTGAACTCTGCAATGGATTCTTTAGAGTTGACAAAGTGGACATTATTTAGAGATGGTTTACCAGAGAAAAGGGAGCTTAAATATTTGGTTGAAGAAATTAGTGCAACCAATCAATGTGAAGCAGAAGCTCGGGGAACTTCCATTTATTTGGCTAAGGAAGTTGATGGTTTATGCAAAATATGTATAGGAGTCTATTGAAGATAATGAAGGAATAAGTATCATGTATGAGAAAGTCATGCAAGAACTATATGAAATAAAGAAAGTTGAGGAATATGGACATGAAATGAATGAAAAATCCCAAGAACTAGTTCATGTATTCAAGTATCAAGTTGAGGAACTTGAGTAAGAAATTAAAGAAAGGAATCAAAAATTTTTAAGAAAGGGACACATGTCTAGAAAGGATGATTCCCCAAATATTTCACCAGATGTAATAGGCTCTATGAATGTTGAAGTAGAACATATAGCTCTTCATATTAGAAAAGAGATTGCAAAACTACTAATAAAATTGCAGGATACATCAGAAGAGAATGAAAGAATTCTTGAGCTATATGAAAAGGCAATGTAATAAAGAGAAGATGCAAGAAGAATGTGGTGGAATTTTGGAGGTAGTAGAAATTGTATAGAGAATGTACAAGACATGGAAGATGGAATGGGGACAAATGCAATAGGCCGTGAAAGCTTAATTCAAGGGCATGAAGAATAAATTTGAGGTAGTGTTGAAACTGCATTATTGCATGAACACGCTAGTATCAATGGGGATTGAAAAGTAGAACTGGAGGGGATCCATACATGAATGGAGGTTTAGGAGTGTACAATGAAATTAAAGGAGATAACTAACGAGAATGAAATATTAGTTGACATGTATGAGTAGGCAATGCCAGAAAACAATGGAATTAGGAAACTATGGCAAGGCGTTGTACAAAAAATAAGGCTTCCATTGAATTTAACACAACTATAAGGGGCATTATAGAATATCAAGAATTGAGAAATGAGGCTGAACAACTAGAAATTAAGATTGTGCCTAAAAAGGATTCTAATGAACTGAGGATATAGTTGGAAGATGGTAAAACATATCTAAAATTTCACATGAAATATGATGGACATCAAGAGGAGACAAGTGGAACACTAGGACTATAAAATAATGGAAATATTCCACAAACATAATTTGTATTTTCCTCGTCTGATGTTAAGTCAGACCATCCATAGTAGAACTTATAAATGTGGCAACAAGAAATGATTGATTAGATTCAAAATATTCAAACAAATCTCATGAAGATGTCCCAAGAGAATGGAAAATTAGTGAAGATGCATGAGAAAGCTATATCTGAGAGAAATATATTAGTGAAGTTGTGGAATAGTGTATCATATTCTTTGGAGCATGCTGAGAATATATAACTTTTGAAATGAGATAGGTTCCATAACATTTCCAGAAGTCTTTGTATTGTATAGGGGAGCCCCATTTGCTCTTTTATCCCAAAATAAACTGAAGTTCTTGAGGAAATGAAGAAACAAGGATAGGAAAATGACATTTAGATTTCTGAAAGTCATCATGGTATATTTTTTACCCACACGGGAGGTACAGTGGATGTTTAGGAGTAGTCTGACTTTTGGAGAAACATGGATGACAATTTAGTCTCTGATAGATTATTTAGCTTGTTAACAAATGAAGCGCGTGAACTACAATTGAAAATGAAGGAAATGGCAGGTGAATATGAGAAACTACTAGTAATATTTGAGGAAAATGCAAATGATAATTATAAAATTAGGAAACTATTACAAAAAACTAGTTAAGGACTGGAAAATTCCACACAGGAGAGGACACATTTCTTGAGGGAGATAGAGGATGTTAAGTCCAAGCTATATAACCTGATAGATAGTAGTGAAGATATGGTCGATGGAAATAAGATATTTTTTCAACAAATGGATGCATTAAACATAATTAAGGACTCATCAAATAATGTTGATGCTCATTTTACAATAAACCAATCTGATGAACTTCAGCCATTGACAATTGAAAACAAGTCAGGCACAAATGTGGGGAACTTAGAGGAAACAATCAAAATGGATGTTTCTATAAAAATATATGAAACTTTGATCCCCTTGTTCCTACAATTAAAACAAAAACCCATCATACTAATACTAAAATTCTCTAATAAATGAATAAATGAATATAGATATATTTTAACCTAGACCTTTTATAGATTGGTCGATTGTTTTCTTATTTTCTTTAAATCCCTCTCGATTCTTAATAAATATTGGACTAAAATAGATATATTTTAATACATATATCCACCCCCTTAATGAAGCACTAGAACCCAATTAGGTGGTACCAAAATAGTCCTATCACTACATTATGTCCTCCCTAAAAACAAGCATTGTTCAATTTTATCTTTGAATGGGCAGACACTTGATAAGTGGTGGAATTTCCATGGTAATACACCCAAACATAGATGAAGTGATTTGATCATCATAAGCAACAACTAGCTGATTTAGAGTTCTTAATGAAATACATGAAAACTCAATTTTAACACCATAAGAAACGACTAGGTGACTCGGAGTCCTCAACGAAGTTCTCCTTAATGCATGTGACAACTAAAATCAAATAGGAGAGCTAGAAATAATAGCAAATTCCTAAAACTATGATCAATAATGAATAGTGATTACGTGTGTTTATGAAATCCCAAAATTTGGGACGTTAGCATTCTGTCTTATTATTATCATGTATGCAAGTGATTGTGGTCATGAAAAGAAAAAATAATTGGAAGTGGTTTTAAGGCACAATAAAATTATTATATGGCTAAATTTTAAAAAGGAATCATATATAATCGTATTTTAGCATAAACTAAACTCTTCGTATTTATTTTTGTGTGTTTATATTCAGTGTCTCTTGCCTAATAATGCAATCTAAGGTACTTCTATATATTTCGTAGTAAGAGATGCAAAAACATAGAAATGAGCATGTGTTATTGTTGTTTAAATCATGTCTACATATGACAATGGTCATATATGGAAATTATGTTTACTTAAACCAGCTAAATTACATTGTTGCTTCTTACATGATGTGAAATGAGTTATATATGTTATGTAAAAAGTTATAAGGGGATACCATACTAAAAATGCAATAAGTTGGGGTTGCCAATTACATTTAAAGTACTGTGGAGATTTCCTGTATACTAGAGTTGCTTAAAAGTGTAGTTTTTACATATTTTCGAGAGAGGGAGGAATAAAATATAGAGTGGGGTCATAAAGTATAGAAGCCATGCCCTACATGGGTGCATTTTCAATCCATTTTTTATTAAAAATAGTTTGGTAAAATGGTAAAAGTTATTATGATCAGGTACGATAGTTTTGTTGAGAGATTTCTTATTATTTGGATGTGATGTGAAATGCATCAAGCTATGGGTAGAGATAATGTAACCCTTGAGTGATTTAGTTGAATATTATTATTCTCAAAATAATAATGAATCTACTTTATAGTGGAAATGGGTAGCATGCATAGATATATGTTTGTATTTGTCAAGTACATGACCTATGGTACGAGTGAAAAGGAAATATATTCTAAATATCATAATGCTCTAGAAAAAATTATAGTTGTTTGGAAACTACAAAGATGAATGTTTGGAGACTAGTTTCCTCTAAGGAATACATACTTTTAACTATGTATTTTATTTCTCAACTTCTAGGATAATTTATTTTATAAATATTTAGTCTTCAACTATTGTATCAAACAATGACATAAGCTTGGACAAAATATATCAAAAGATATAAGAAAAAGGTAAAAAAGTCTTTAAAATCACAAAAACTATTTCAACAAAAAAGCCTTTATATTAAAAAATTTGAACAAATAGATCGAGCAACAAAATAAGATATATTGATTTAGTCCTTATATGATTACAAAAGAAAATTGATAATTCTCCATAAGATTTGTTTTCAAAATCTGCAAAACCTTATAATCAAAAAAATTAAATACAATAAAATGTACATATACAATAAATTTGTATATGTATTACCTTTAGTTTCTTTCGGATGTTACAAATGCATAAACAGAAATACAAGAATTAAAAGGAAATATTTACAATTTAAATTTACAAATTAGGTTTGACGTCATCTTGAACTTGAGTTGTAAATCACATTAAATTAGGGTAGAGTTTAACTTATAGATGAAATGGATTTTTTTTACCCCTGATGCCTTTTTGTAATCGACATTATGGTGAACTATGATCCACTCTTTTAATGGTTGATCAAGCCATTTATTTTAGATAATTGATGGAGGGAATATTGAAATGAATATATATGGGTTCCTTTCAAAAAATAGTTCGATGTTCTTTTGTTCACATCCTCTTATTCTATCATCTGTATTAGCAATGGTTTCTTTTGTCTATTTCAATGTTTCTATATGTCAATGTTTGGATTTGGCTTTGTATGACTAGAATGGTTCTTTCATGCAGTTTTCTTTCAATTTTTGAAATTGTGATAAGACTTGGGATAAATATACTACTGACTAGACAACTCATTTATGATTAGTGAGAGTTTATATTCATGCATATGGTGATATATCTTTTGAAAGTTTCAGATCAATAAGCATGAAAAATGATGGTTTTCAGGCTAAGTGTTATTTCTTTGATATTTTTATCAGGGTTTTATGGGTGATTTGGCATTCTCGTCATAGATTTTTATCCTGATTTGCACCAATTGTCTCAAATTGACTACTCATGGACACTCATATATGACAACGATTAATTTATTTGTACCATACATCTTAGCTTTCAATGTTTGATTTAATCCCTTGGGGTTTGAAGGTTACTAGGAGCTTGTTGTTTCATTGTTCTTGTTCATACTTTTCACATTGCTAGACAAGTAAGGCTTTGGTTACCGACTCGTTGTGCATTTTTCCTTTATGTTTCAACTTAATTCCTGGCTGAAGCCCTCTTATTTTCTAATAATGGAACCCCTTATCGAGTTTAAATCCATTAGAGTCGAGATAATAGAGGCATATGACGAATGCGCGAAATTGTTCCACAAGGTTAACTAGTGGGAATTCCTTCAGTTGGTTTAGTGTTATAATAAAGGGGTTATCAAGTATTTTTCCTATTTCTTTTGATATGAAGAAGTCTCGAGTGGGTTATCTAGAGATGGTTGTAGATATTGATTTCAATGAAGCATCTACTCATCTCTCCTTTGAGAGAGAGAAATGGTCATAAAATTTGCAATGTCTGACATTCCCTAAAACCAAATTATCATGAGTAAATATCGTGAATATCATGTCAAAGATATGCCAATTTCCTCCTTATAATCTAAATGGCGTAATTTATTGCTTTTGTTGCATCATTATGTTACTTATGAAGGGTCACACAGTCTAGCTTTTAGTTATCATGAAAGGTTTTTAATGGCATTTCTCATCCATAAACTTAATTTTCTCTTTTTATCTATATAAAATCCTAACTAAAATATCATGCGCAAACCAGTCACATCGTAAGAACTCTGAAAGATCACTCTTTCGTCATAGTTTCATGTATATTCTAGTTAGATGCCATTTCCAAAAATAGAGGGGTTGAATATGATCATTTCCTAGATCGGAGTGGTTTTTAAAATCCCCAATCACATGAGTATTTTAATTCCTCATGTATTTATGTGCATAACCCTTCGTTCGATAGTCTTGTCCAACCACCATATCATCATTCATTATATAGTGATTGTGAAGAATCATTTCATGAAGGAAACCCTTTTGTTTCAAATGATAATAATGTTGAAAACCTCAAACCTACTGGTGTTTGCCTAACTAGAAGCATCACCAAGGGTACTATTGTCTCTCATATGGAATTGAAATAGGAATTTAATGATAAAAGAGAAGTTAAGATTAAATAAATTCATAACAAAACTATGGATCTAAAGTTAAGATTAAACAAATTCAGAGAAAAATATCTCGAGAAAGGAAAGAAAAACATTACAATACTCCTAAAAATGATGACGTTATCCATATAAAGGCTCATCTTGAAACCTTTACAAAACAAAATCAGCCATATGCCCAAGATAATTTTTTATTTTTGTGTTCATCTCGCTTGTTGTGATGACATTCCTCCAAGAAACATCCATTCAAATGAGCCTAAATTAAGAACATTTATTTATCAAGACATGCACAAACTTGACCTCTCTCTTTGCCATGATATCAATTCATTATGTTAAGACTTTAATATTTAGTGAAAGTGGTAATGCACATCAAATAACCAATCCATGATTCTAACTTATTCTTTTTTAAGTACATGATTGATACCCTCCCCAACTACCATTTCCAAGGGTCAAATTGATATATTTGAATATTTGTTAAGAAAATAGTTAACTAGGATTGTTTTATACAATTGTTTACTTATATTTGTGGGACTAAGAATACGATATTAATAAAAATTCACAAGTTAGGGTTGGTTATGGGTTATTTATATATCCTTGTAGTTTAGTTAATATGATTGAAGTGATAGAATAAGGGACACAAATAAGAATGTATATTTGGTCAATCATATTGAAGTTATTCGAACATTGGAGACCAAGAATTATGACTCCAATGGAGATAAGCATAGGCAACGCCAACCAATAACCGAGATTTCCATGGAATAAAGGATCATATCCAAATTCGAAATTGCAAGCTTTAATAGTAAATTTATAAATTACTAGTCAAACCATGTCAAGCTAGTGCAAGCTCATATATGAATATCAAAATAAAAGAGTAACGACAATAATGGAGCACCGCCAATGTTTTATTTTGACTTTGTCAAGCCAAGCTATTGGGTGGTAAAAGCATTATTTTGTATTTTTCGGATTGGCCATTACTAGGTCTACTGTGATGATTTATAGCATTATTCCTGTAAGGCAGAGAATAATGCTAATCATGGGACTAGTAAAATGAGCTTCATTGTTATTGGGTCATAGTAAAGAGCGTGACCTAATTACTTAATGTCTAATTTGCAAATATGTCATCAATACATTTTAGTGGCCTTTAGATAAAACCTTGATGCTCTAGGATTCACGTTACAACTTCAAAATTAAATCTAAGATATGTTTCAGCACAACAACAAACTTAAATATCATATATGTTTGCTAATTGTAAGTCCTAGAATATGTCCCAATGAGGTACTATGGATGACTGAATAAAATCTTTGGGAATACCTTCAGGATAGCTTGGAATCTCTACTAGTCAAATTTAGGTTGAAGGTGTGAGAGATAAGAAATATGGGTGATTAATTTTGTAGACACATCAGATCTATTGGGAGGGTTTCTGCCAATCAAGATGCATTTAATGAACAAACTGTGAATGAATTGTTTAAGTGGAGGGAGCAACAAATTGATTGATCACAAATATTTGGAGTAATGGGATGTTTGTGAATGTTAGGAGGATAGTCTATAGACTGAACTTAGCCGACAATCAAATTTATGGAGACCTATATGGAAAAATAAAGAGATTCCATTGTGCACTAACATAATACATGATCAGTGGGCAATGCTACATCTTTGTCTTTAATTTTTATCTGAAATGTGATTTAGGAAGACAACTCTAGAAAGAGATCTCAAGAACATTGGAATGATTGTGAAAAATGCCTAGAGTTGGTTACAAGCAGATATGGTCACAAAACTAAAGTCAATTTGTAATTTAAGATTAATTTTGAAAGGCGTTAATCTACAAGATTTAGGGAGTCTGTCACCTAGTTTCAAACTAATTGAAGTTTCTACATATTTATTGTAATGGAAAATACTAAACACCATGCAGTAAGCTAATTATTGGCTCATTATCTTTACATCTAGCTCATTGGATGAGGCTAAAGCGAGTTACTTTCTTATCAAATTATCCTTCATTAAAGGGTAGATAATGGAATTTTCTAAAATGAAAGATGGGCAAAGATATGCAATTCTTGTTTGTGCATATTGTTGATGTCATATATGTTATCCTATTAATGATTTCTAATTTGACGCCAGGGAATTTCCTTTTACATAACACCGAGAAAAAGATTTTCCAAGTGAGGTTGGGTAGTTTAAATCCTCTTTCTCACCTCGGAATTCCACCATTTGTGTATGACCTCAAAAAAATAGAGAGTAGAGGTGGTTGATGGATAGTTTTTGTAATTATTCGTACTTTCTTTTGCACTTTTCACAACTCATCAACTAGGCAGAGAAATCAATATTGATAAAGGGATTTTGTAATTCTTCCTACATGCTTTTGAACTTGTGATAAACGATTAATTGGACAAATCCATAAATACTAATACTAGTGAATCTCCCTCGTTATGTTTAAGTTAATAGTGTAACAAGGATGTTTCCATGAATTATTAATACGAATTTCACATAGAAATAGAGCCTAATCCCTCTTGTGTAAGGATGAACATAACTTATCATGGTGATTATCAAATCATGCATGTCTGTTAACCTTATGGACTATCCATTATGCTTTTCCTTATTATGAACATCATTAACCATCCATTATTGGGTCTAAGATGATAAATACAACACAGAAGGCACTTGTAGATCATATAACACAAAGAACTATAAAGAAGAGATTATATCAAGGAGACACTAAACTAACACTACATGTGAGTGAAAATATACTGAAATTGTATTGCTGGCATGGACAAACTACAACTAATAAACCTAAGCTTCCACAAGAAAGGGATGATGTCAAGGAAACATAGTACCTATTGAATGCCCACTGTTCACAACGAGTCGATAAAGGGAATATACAACATCATATAATTATGAAAATGAAAACTTTAGCCTATTTCATGTTCACTATTCATAGTGATTCAGTTGAGGGCCCATCCCTAGATTTGTATGCTCGCATCCTAAGTAGTCTAGTTTGGCCTTCCTTAGAACCGATGATTGGAAATGCCAAAAAGTAAGAGCAACACCTTTTCGAAAAGAAAGTTTTCCTCATCTAACATCTTATGGTAGTTAGTTTAGGTAATGGGCTAAATTCAAGGTTTCCTCTTAGTATAAGAATAGGCACTTATAATGCATATTTGAAGCACTATTTTAGGATAATCGATCCTAATCCGTCAGTATCGAGAAAAGGAGGGCAGATCTAAGAAGTTGGATTGGATTAGAGACAACCTCTTTGCCTTCCCCTATGAGAATAAAGGTGGCAATCAAGGGTAAACACACAATAAAAAGGGGCTTTTTGTGCACTTTTGAATAATAATATCATTGAAACACTTGGACCAGTTAGTGTTCGCTTACCTAGAAGCATGACCAAGGGTACTACTATCTTTCATATAGAACTAAAATAGTAATTTCATGATAAAAGGGAGGTGAAGTCCTCCCGGGTAAGTCTTCGGCCTAGAATTGTACGTAAAGAACCTACACATGAAGAGGAGATTATCAATCACAGCAAAACCCTCAATCTAAAGTTAAGATTAAAAAAATTTGGAGGAAAAAATCCCGAGCAACGCGAAATAGACATTAGAATACTCCTAGAAACAATGAGTTTGTCCATATCGAAGCTTATCCTGAAATATTTCCAAAAGGAAATAGGCCACCTGAAATATTTCCAAAAAGAAATAGGCCATGAGTCCAAGTTAATTTAAGATTTGTGTATGTCGCTTATTGTGATGACACTCCTTCAAGTAACATGCATTTGAATGAGCCTCCTCAAAGATTCCACCTTAAATTCCACTCCTCAAAGATTCCACCTTAAATTCAAATTCAAATTCAAATGCAAGCCCATTTCAAATTTGTGTGAAAATTCCAAATTTTCACCGACGTGGATAGATGACGTAGATGTGAAGAGAATTTCTCAAAAAAGATCTCAATCTTTTA
Source organism: Pinus taeda (assembly GCA_000404065.3). NCBI lineage: Eukaryota > Viridiplantae > Streptophyta > Pinopsida > Pinales > Pinaceae > Pinus > Pinus taeda. Next base: position 14,398 of record APFE031628454.1, read on the forward strand.
CCTAGGTCCCTTGCACGAGAATTTCAAGAAAGGCATCTCAGGATTTTTTTCCTCGTAGACGTTGATCCGCTCCATTAACGGATGACAACTTTTTTTGAAATACACGAGGGATGGCCTGGGTGGCTTCAAACGAATAGTTAGCAGTTCTTTTGTATTTGCAGCGAATTTTTTTGTTTGTTTGGAAGTGTTTTCCCTTGTGTATGTCAATGTTTGTGTGGCTGTGACTCTCTGTCGGTTCCTCTCTAAATTGCCTGTGTTGTCTGTCTGTACCCTGTTTAGGGATTGCCAAATTCCTGGGTTTATTGGGTGTCGATTATTTGATTCAGTTTTCCTGTGTATGTTTTTCCTCTTGTTTTTATTTGTTTTGCAGTGTAGTGTATCTTCTTTCTTTGTAATCTTGTTTCGTTCGTTCTTGGTAATCTTGTTTCGTCCTTTGTTTTCACTGGCTTGCTGATTGGTTTGGTTTACTTCCCGATGTTTTCTTCGGATTGGGTATCAAGATTGAACATTCTAATTTCCTCTTTTATACACATAAAAAACTTAAAAGTGTCGATGATGCGCAGATCTGTTGCGCCAGAGAGATAGGAAATCCTTGTCAGGTTTGCCAATGGATCGATTTAAGAAGGTTCCGCTGGCGAATTTCAGGTACTTTCGATTTTTCAGGGTTTTTCTGAATAGTCCATTAAATTAAATTAGAGTAGCTTTTGGTATACCTGTGAATTTATTTGACATAATACGCATGAACGAACGAAATTTTCTTGTGAGTACTCAACTTTTTAAGGGCTTTTTGTGAAGATATTTTCATATTATCATAAATTTAGATTAAAAAAATTGTCACGGTATTTATTCTTCATTTAGTTTTCAAGGGTCTTTTACAAAATTTGTGAACAAAAAGTTTACGTTGATCATATATTTGACGAAAACATGGTCTAAGATATTTATGTCTCTGCCTTCTACTGCGACATTTATATAGCGGTTCCTCTCTTACTGATGCCTCCACTTATAGCATATGATCATATTTTGCGTTCCCTTGTAAGTTTTGATCATTTCCTGTTCTCACTTATTTTCGCCCTTTTTGAGAATGAGCGGAAAGTTTTTAACTCTCAGATTATCCCACCGTATTTCCCGGCTGCAATCATGTGCCCGTTAATTATGCTCATGGTTTGATCTCTGAATACATGCATGCAGGAGTTAGTTATTATTTAAATTTGGTTGGCTGAGGGTTTTACCAGTTGGCCAAATTAATATTGATATGCGACGATTGAATTCCCTGAATTCCAGGAAGCGTTGCTACTTTCTCTGCAGGAAAAGCTTTCGCCGGTCGCCGGGTATAAACTGTGTCGACCCAAGCTCTGCAGACCATCAGTCCCTGTTTTCCGATAACATAGTAAAATATTTGTAGTATTAAATTTAGAGGTCAAGAAATGGGCTGTCGCCAGATGTATGAATTCCACTTACCCGAAGCAACCAGTAGCGACAAATAGGTATAAATTAGTTTTACGCCAAACGACCCAGATCAATATGTATGATTTTGATTACCGGAAACCACGAATAGAAATAAGTACCATTATGTTGACCGTGAACATAGTACCATTACTCATGATGGTTTTCACAAAATGAATGAGAGCTGATGAAATTAGTAGTCACCGTCCTTTCCTTTCCTCGTCTTCCTTTAGCATTAAAAGGTACGAAATAGCCTCTTGGGGAAGACTTTAAATAGCGTACAATTCGCGTTTTACTTCACTTATTTTCAGGGAAGACTTCCAATAGCCTAGAATTCTCGTTTTGTTTTACTTATTTTTAGGAAAGACTTACAATACGGTAGAGTAAATATTTAATTTATTCAATTAAAAAATTATATTCAATTATTTATTTTTTAGAAATGGGATGATATAAAACAATTTATTTATGAGAAAAATTGTTTTATTTTTATAAGACATGTGAAATGGATGGCTTTATTATTTAAATATGAAAAGAGCTTGTTTTTTTTTTTACTGATAAAATTTTCTTTCTTTGTATAAGTGTGATATGTTGGTTGTGTTTTTGCTAATTAGATAATAGGTTGTTGACATTTTTTGCAAGTTTAATTTGTATATAATTGTTTCTTAGATGATATAATGATTGTCTTTCTTAAATAATATGATGATTATTGATTTCCAATTCATAAGAGCTTTTTGTTTGCTACATGATGTGGATTATACATGTTAAATGATATCATTATGTTTTTATTTGTTAAATGACATGCTAAATTAGGTTGTTTGATGATATGATGGTGATAATGAGAGCGAGAGAGATAACAAGCATAAGGGGCGACAGAGAGAGGGAGTGGGGCTAGGGTACGATAGCGAGAGAGAGAGAGAGAGAGAGGTGGAGAGAGAAGGGGTGGGACGGGGAGAAAGCGAGTGACAGAGAGAGAGGGAGGGAAGGAGACAAGGAAAGAAGAGAGGGGTAGGGAGAGGGTGAGAGGGAGGGCGTGAGGGAGAGCGACATGGAGACAGAGAGAGACAGGGGTGGGAGAGAGAAAGAGAGAGTTGTGGAGAGAGCTCGAGAGAGGGAGTGGGGGAGGGCTAGCGGCAGCAAAAGGTAGTAGGAGATGGGGGCGAAGGGTTACAGAGAGGAGGAGAGGTAGAGAGATATTTTGAGGGAGAGGGAGAGAGAAGTAATGAGAGAGAGAGACATAATCAAAGCATAGAGATAATTCAAAAAAGATAGAGAGGGAGAGTGACCAGGAGGATTGATAGGTGGAGGGAAATGGAGAGGGGGAAAGTGGGAAGGTAAGATTGTCAGAGAGGGGGAAGGGGAGAGGCAGAGGAAGGGAGAGAGTGAGAAAGAGGGGGCAGGGAGGGGAAGGAAAGATAGAGGGAGAGAGAGAGGGAGATGGATAGGGAGAGTGGGACAACGAGTTGGGGAGGCGGGAGAGAGGGAGGGGGGATAAGGAGAGAGAGGGAGAGGTGGAGAGAGGGAGAGGGAGGGAGAGAGGGAGAGAGAGAGGAGGAGGGATGGGAGGAGAGATAGGAAGAGGAGGAGAGAGGGTGAGGGAGTGAGGAGGAGGGGGGCAGAGGGGGAGGCATGAGGAGAGAGAGAGAGATGGAAATTGGGGCAACAAATGGGGGAGAGAGAGAGGTATAGGGAGAGGGAGAGAGAGGAGCAGGGCTTGGGGAGGGGAGGGGGGCGGAGCGAGTGCTGAAGTGTGGGGAAGAGGGAGAGCGAGAGGGGAAGAGAGCTAGAGAGCGGGAGGGTGAGAGGGAGAGGAGTAGAGCGAGAGAGAGGGAGATGGAGGGAGAGGGGGAAGAAGGGGAACGCTAAGGAGGAGAGAGAGAGAGAGAGAGAGGGAGGGAAAGGGAGGGAAGGATAGAGAGAGCAAGGGGGAGAGAGAGAGAAAAAACAAGAGAGAGAGAGCGAGAGCGAGAGAGAGAGGCAGGGTGGAGAGGGAGAGAGGGAGGGAAGAGTGGAGAGGGAGAGGGAGAGAGAGGGTGAGATGGAGAGAGGTAAAGAGGGAGAGGGGGAGAGGGAGGGTGATAGAGATGGAGGGTGAGGGAGCGAGTGAGAAAGAGGGGAAGTGAGAGAGAGGGAGGGAGGGAGTGGG
>APFE031628459.1:0-26307 GCA_000404065.3 Pinus taeda
TACAAATCTTACACTTCATGCTTATACAGATGCAGATTGGGCTGGAAGCGTGGATGACAGGAAAAGCACAAGTGGTGGTGCATTCTTTATGGGTTCCAGACTGGTATCTTGGTTCAGCAAGAAACAGAGTTCAATTGCCTTATCCACAGCTGAAGCAGAATATGTTGCTGCTGCATCTTGCTGCACTCAACTCCTTTGGATGATGCAGACCTTGCAGGATTTTCAAATCGATTGTACTCCACCTGTCTCCATCTTATGTGATAACACAAGTGCAATCAGCATTTCAAAGAATCCAGTCATGCATTCGAAGACAAAGCATATACCGATCAAATATCATTTTCTTCGGGAACAAGTTCTTGAACAAAAGGTCAAGTTGGAGTATGTTCCTTCTAAGGAACAAGTTGCTGATATTCTCACCAAACCATTGCCCAGGGAGGCCTTTGAATACCTCAGGCACAAGCTGGGGGTTGTTGATGCATCATCATGTTGAATCTCTCTTGATGGTTGTCCGTACAGGTTCAGGGGGAGCATATAATGCATTGTTGGCATTATGGAGGATGTGCAAGAAGAGATCTTGGAAGTAGCTGCAATATGTCTCTATCTCTTTCATGGTGGATTATGGTTCTTCATTGCAGATCTGGTTCATATTCAGGGGGAGCATGTTCTTAGGGGGAGCATAACCCTTTGCCCTTGATGTCAAAGGGGGAGAATGAAGCTGAAGATTTTGAGGTTGCCATCAAGTCCAAAGGGGGAGATTGTTGGCATTATGGTTCTGATATGATTATATGTTTCAGATGTTGTACTTGATGGCAACACCCATGGCATGGCTCTCATTTTTGATGAAAAATAAAGAAGTACGCAGGAGAAAAGTTCAGGAGGTGCGTACCCGCAGCTATACCGTGTAGGAACAACGTCCAAATACGCGTGTCACCCATCCATGGAGTGCGTACCCCAGTGCACACATTCCAAGGCAGTTAAGCGCCCACCCGAGGAGTTTCTCAGTGGTATTTAGCCAACAGTATTGGGTTATCATGGTTTTGGCCCGTGGTATTGATTATTTTATTATTATTATTGAGCCCCATGATCCTTGATTTGAGGAAGAGCTAGCCTATATAAAGCAAAGGATATCATTTGGCCTATGCATCTTTTGTGTAATTGAATATCTTAAGATCTGATTTATTTGGGTTCTTGGTCTTAAAAGATTGATCTATAAAGGAGAAAGTTAGAAGCGAATCTGCGAAGGGTGATCTCTTGAGCGCGAGTTCAGATCTGAGCATCTGATTTTATTTCAGCCCTTGGTCGAGGTACGCAGAGGCGCCGAAGGCTCAGTGCGTGGGTACGCAGAGGCGCCGAAGGTTTACTGCGTGGGTACGCAGGATCGCCGAAGGTTCAGTGCGTGGGTGCGCAGGGGCGGCAAAGGTTCAGTGCGTGGGTACGCAGGGTGACTGTGGTTCAGGTGCGTGCTTTCTGCAGCAGCACGCGGCGCGCTTATTCTCTTGGGTGCGTACCTTTTGTGAAAGTACGCGGCGCGATAGTGCAATTGGGTGCGTACTGTACGTAGATCAGTGAAAGGAGAAGTGCGTGGGCACGCGGTTCAGAAGAAGAGGATTTGCGGGTATACACAGTGAGACAGAGGGTAAAGTGCGTAGCAACGCAGGCCAGTAAAAGGAAAGCTGCGTATCTGATTTAAGGTCTTCTGTTGGTTGAATTTTTCTGTTGATAAGATGTTCTGGTTTCTGTTCTGTTATTGTTGATCTGGTTACTACAGCTGTCTATATAATTTACATGTACTTGATGTATATGGATCCAGTTTGAAAATTTATGAAAAGTGGTCCTTGAAAAGAAGTAGGGGGTTGTAGCTCCCTTCCAGGAGAGACTGGAAAACGAGAGAGAGTTGTAGCTCTCTGCAGGTTGCAGCCTGCGTACTGGTAAAGGACTGCACCAGTACAAGACCATTGTAAAAGGAGTTTCTAATTTGAAAGAAGATAGAGACATATTGCAGCAGGTGGTTTTCACCCACATTGGGTTTTCACCTTATATCTGGTGTTCTTTGATGTGACTGTCTGTTTTTCTTGTTCATGCTCATTATTGATGGTATTGATATGCAAAAATAATTCAAAGTATAAATAAGGAAGAATTGTTAAAAGATCTAGATAATACTGATTCACCCCCCCTCTCAGTATTATTTCCAACAGTAAGAACTATGGGTAGATTACTAAATATTGAAGTTGCTTGTTTTTTGGAGATATTTGTTGGAAACAACTCAAGATATGATTACATAGGACTAATATATTGTAGCATCATATTAGAATAGGCTGGAGTTGTTTCAGTTGATAACTAGTTGCTCTGTTTGGAATGTAGTCTATCAATAGCCACAACAAGAAATGTGTGCATAAAAGAACCACATGTAGTACCAAATCCACGAACTTTTTGGAGAAATCAATTGAGACTCGTGTAACTAGGGATGTTCTGAGAAAAGCCCATGTCAAGTATTTCCAAGATTCATATTAGTTTGTCTAAAAATCGTATCTAAAGTTGGTCACCTGATTATGCCTCACGTGACCTGTTTGAACTATAGAACATGAGTTGGAGTTATGATTTTGCATTTGGGTGAGGAATTAGATGTTGGAACCATGGTTCTATTACAATAATTCTCTTCATAAACCATCATCAGTAAAATTATGGATAATAATATTTAATCTATTAAAAATCAAGGAAAATGAACATTACTTAACCACGATAGCATAACTAAGTATGATATGGTATTTTACAAGAAATTATGGTAAATAAAGTGACAGAGTGGTAAAAAGGGATAAAATGGATGTCTGGAAGTGATAATAATAGTGAATCAATGATCCAATGGACTTCTTACAAAGAAAGAAAATCTAACACATGTGTCAATAATATGGTCAAGCTAAACAAGTAGAGTAGCTTCCCCTTGTAACACTCCCTCCCACCCCTTTGTACTATCTTAGGCTGTGTGAGGTATTACTTATTAAATTAACCCAAAATCTAAGGTTTTTTTTTATGAATATGGGGTTATGAAAATCCTCCTTTTTGAAATTTTGTGGAATTAAATTTTGATACCACCATTGCATTCAACACATATAGAGCTCTCTGACGATATAAATTTTATCTTAATATAACTTCCAAATTGAAATTTATGCTCTTTTGATTTTTATCCAATCATGTTAGGCTACATTAGCATTGAGTTTCCATGTGGCACTGCCTTGTTAGCTTAAATGTGTGTCCTACCTAGACCTTCCCCATCATGCTTTGCAATGATTCCCCATTACAATTTTTTTAGGTTCACAAATATCGAAGTGTGTTCACATAGGTGGATTCCTATTTCAGACCCCCCCTTATCTCACGATGCCTAAGAGGGCCCCTAGGGTGAATGTATGCTATTGATTAGCAGTAGCTATGATTGCATTACCATATAGTGGCATTCTTTTAAATGTGGGACCCTCGATGAGACTCCCATTGTCAAACACTTCGCTCCCCCTCCTTACATCCAATAAGGGGGGAAGTGTGGAGTGAATAAGGGTTGTTAATCTACCCATGATCTAATAAGAGGGTGATTCAGTGTCAGTGGATGGACCTATCACCTAATGGTCCTAGACATTGGGAAAGTTCACAACATTGGCTATCACTTCCTCACCACCACCACCCATTCCAGGGTACAGTGCATAGTAGTTGCAATTACAAGTAATAGACGGTGGGTGGTGAAAAACTTCCACACTAGAACCATGGCCATGTCATCCTCTATTCTACACTAGTGTGCCCATACTACACTCTTAGACTCCTAATGATGGGTAGTGGATGGTAGTAAGGTCACCTGGCACCCACATGGTCTCCATGTCACATGACAAGTCGTTAAGAAGGTGGCCCACCCCAAGTCTAGGTCATATTACCCAATTTCATTGCCATAATGACACTCATGTTTAAATAAGGAAATGAGGCAGATAGTGGTGACATAGCCCCATGTGGCCACTGCAATGTGGAATCAACATGGTACCCATTAGTTTCCTCCCTTTGGTATTATACACTACTTTTACATATATCTATTCCCAAAGCAATTTGAGGCTCTTCACATGTGTGTGAGAAAACTCATACGTGTATGCATTCCTAGAATCTTAGATACATTAGATATCATTTTTGGGATTCAACTGTGTTAAGTAAGTCATTCAAATGTATGACCATTTCCATGATACAATTTTGACTTCTTAAGAAAGGTAGTGATTCCAGCCTTGTGCCTATGAACCACCATTGTTGGGCCCATTCAGGACCTCTGCTTATGAATGGCGCATGTCCCAAAGTTTGGGTCGATTCGTATCTGGTTCATTCCAATTGTGTACATGCTTTGTCCATTCATATGCTTGAATCACCAGATGTATCTGTAAAAGAGTTTGGGATTACACCCCCTCCCGTGTCCATATACAAATGTCTCTTGGAAAATAAAACAATATCTAATCTAGATACAAACTCCCTTTTGAGGACTATCTGACCTCATTAAACTTCATGTTTTTGCTAGGACTTGTTAAAGAGGAAACTCTAAGGAAATTAACAAAATTCCTTGAAAAACTAGGGTTTTCTACCAAAGTATCAATTCTCTAATACATTGGTCAAGACCTGAGAAAAAACCATCAGAGGCATGATGCTAGGTCCAAGCAAGTCTAAATACACCAACATGACCTACTTTACACTAGGTCCCCAACACATAATTAAATGCTTCCAAATGCTAGATTTCAAATGTTCACTACATACCAAGCATTAATTAGTGAACCCCATGATCTCACAAAATTATACAAGATTGCATAAACCACATGATCATTATATCACTCTTAAACCAAGTGACTATTATCACTCAATTAAATCCTCATTTAACATATATCACATGAAGTGGGCTACAGTCTTAAGTGTGGTAGTGAGCTAATCAATTTCTAAACATGTAAAATGGTTGGAAAATGGTTTTCATAAAAAATTCATAGTAGGAACTCATACCACTAGATATAGTCATATAACAACCTATTGCAGCAACTACAACCACCCTCCAAAATTTTTCCTATGCTTCTTTTGGAGCCTCCCTTCTAAATTACAACACCTCATCTCGCTCTAACCCAAGTAATTGTGCTTTGATTGAGCCTAATCCTTTGCATCTTCGCTTGTGTTTGCTTACCTTTTTTACTTTCTAACCCACAAGCCGATCTCTTGACTTGGCTTTCATCCAGTTCTGAGCTTGCCTTAGAGAGCTGCGAAATCCTTGAGGGAAACCAACCTTGCTCTCAGGAATTTGCACAGTCCAAGATGATAGTGAGCATTTAGCTTAAGAATTATGCAATGCTAGTTGACAGCCAGCCTTGAGCTGGGAAATTGCGCAGAGCATGAGAGGCATCCTAGAGCCATTCAGCCCAAAAATTGTGCAGAAGCCTCTTGCTCAAAAGCTGCTTAGTGCATGAGCCAGTGAGTTTCCCAGTCCTTCCCAAAATTGTGCAATCTCTTTGGGCAATGCATGGTAGCACTTCCAAAAAAAAAAAAACAGTTTAAGATCATCCCTATAAAATAGGGATCTAGAGGCACTTGAGTTATTTTGGAAATTGTTTCCAAGTGTCGCTTTTTCCTTGATTTTTGGCCTTCACATCATAAACCCTAAATCAACCAAATATATTTAATATATGCTGCCAGATCTCATTTTCACATGTGATATTGAATCTCTGGTAGTCTCAAGGAGATCAAGGAACCTTCGGTGTGATCGTCGTTGCTTTTCTAGGTAAGTTTTTCTTTTCTAGCCTTTTCCTGCTTTTTTCTATTGCTTTTGCTTGTTTAAATTGTGAGAGTGTTTTTTCACTTGTTTTTTTGAATGTATGTTGGTGTTTTAACTTTTTTTAGCTTGTATAAGTGTTATTTTAATTTTTTCATTGCCTTTCCCAAGTGTCGCATGCATTACCCCATTTTGGCACTAACAATCGTCATTGCGAAGGCTCTCTCTACATGCTTCATTTTCTTTTAATTTGATTGATTCTTGCACTTGTTTCAATAGCATGTATCATCGCTTAGTCATATCTTCACTCATCATCACACCATCCTTCATATTTTTTCGATTTCACATTCCCCTTGGGCAGATCTGGCCTTCCCTTGCATGCACTATACATTTTGGGAGATCAAGATCTCTGCCTTGGCTTCTGGAATTGAACAAAGGTTGCCTTGGTATGGCTCCAATTGACACTTCACAGTTCTAGGAGCAGTCTCCCAGTCCTAGCTACTGAGACTACATAATCCGTAGTCTCTCCTATCTTATTCCCAGAGTGAACTGTGCATTGTGCAATTCTTGTCAACAAGTCTTCCCCACTGATTGTTGGGACTACACAGTGCACAATTCTAACATGCATTCAATCACCTCTGTGAACTGAGATTGCATAATCTCTCCCACCATTAGCCTAGTTTGTTTCTTGATCTTGTCTTGAAGTTGCTTTTGGTTTTAGGCTAACATTTGCATGCCATGACTGTCCTCTATGTCTCTAGGTACAATAGTTGTTGAGCATCTTTCTAGCAGTTACAATTGACATGGCCTCTAAGAGCGCTGTATCAAAGGAAATTGTGGAGAGTAGTACTGGGGAAGTAGTTGAGAAGGTATTAGTTAACTTTCTAGTTTATGGAGACACTCAGTTGTTCATTGATTAGGGCACCAAGTTGACATGACAACAAATCAAGGGTACTTTTGTAGAGGACTTCAAGGAAAACTTAGAGGACTAACATGTTTATATCTATATCTAGCCATATGGACTTTACAAGGTTTCATGCAGGTACCCCACTTTCCCATGTGTGGAAATTATCAACTAGATTGTCTCACACATAAATCTAGAGACCATGACATTGAATAGTGCCAACGGAATAGATATTTACACCTTTAGGGCAGAGAACTATCACAAGATGTATCATTTACCTCAGCCAACAAGGCACATAGACACAGTTTTCTATGCCATCCACAACCAAGTGAACACGAGAGATATATTCAAGTGCTGGGTGAGAGAGTCGTAAAAGTTCAGAAAAATACCCAATCATGTTTACAAGACAATGTTTCTCAAGAAGGCTAACCAGTTCTTGATCATTCTTTCATGCCGAATATATGGTCAAGAGAGCATATAAAACTTTCCTAAAGGTTGGGTAATTGTGTTGGACTAGTTGGTGAGTGATGGAAGGTCGTTAAACGGGTCAGAATTGTTGTCTTATCAGTTGAAACTCCATGTGACTAACGCCCAATTTTTTTCCAAGGATGAGAAAGTGAGATTCTACATGTCTGCATAATTACTGGACGCAATTTGTGCCCAACAATAGTTTCATGGCATGAGCTGGAAATGGAAAATTAAAGAGACTTCCGTCAACATTTATTTCAAGTTTCTTTCTGATTGTAGCTATTAAGGAGTAATGGAAAGGCTGACTAATAATTTCATCATCCCATTGTATAAGATAATCTTTGAGCAGGATCCAACTTGCATGTCCCAAGATGCGATGGAGGTGATACTTAACATTGCAGATTGGTATGCCTCACTTGGTGGGACCTTCATCAGAGTGTTTGGTAGAGAGAATCCTCTGAATGTTCTACCAATGTATGCCACGGACAATATGGTCATGCAAGAGTTCTCATGTCACCTCTCCACAGGGTTATCATCAGGACTGCATAGGAAGAATAAGGCACCATGGCTCGCTATTGCTTTGTGGATCAGGTTATACAAGATTAAGAGCTTGAAGGATGCAAATGTCTAAACTAAGGAAATATTGAAGTTGGATTTCGCCACTAAGGACTTTAATCCATATGATCCCCACAATATTTGCAAGAACCATTGTGTGAAGGTGTATTGTCCATGGAAATAGGTGACATTTCAATGGCACGAGGAGGACCCTTGGAGATACTATTACAATGACTCCAAGCTCCATGAACTAGTCAATATAGACACAACTTGGAAGGTTTCTCTGTATGCAGTAGTAGCACAGGAAGCAACAACAATAAGTAGCAATCTGATGTAGGACAAGGGCAAGAGGAAGATTCTGAGAACCCAGAAGAAGAGCAAAGCTATTAAATGAGAGAAAATCCTATCATTGAGAAAGAAGCTTTGGTAATGAAGGTAAAGGGGGAGCAGTGGATAAAGAGGGAAGAGTGGAGGAATAAAGAAAAGTAAAGGTTGTAGGAAGCAAAACTAAAGTTGCAGGAAACAAAGAGGAAGTTGAAGGAAGAGAAAGAGCTGAGAAGGAGAGAAAGCGAAGAGAAGGATAAACAGGTGGAAGAAGAAAGGCAAGGTACAATGATAGAGAAAAGAATGCCCATACAGGTTGAAGAATTAAAACATGCAACAACTGAAGAAGAGGGTGAACATATGCAAGATTGGGAGCTTTCTTAGTAGTTTGAGCAATTGATTGAAGTGATAGACATGGAGTTTGCAAATGAGCCACAAAATGAAGAAACTAACTTTATTCCGAGAGTACCCGAGGTAACCTCTCAATATCCACCACCTCCATTGTCGGAACCAGTCCTGAGTGAGCAAGGAGAGGCTCTTCTCCTTGATGATGATCTGGTTATGGATGTGTACAATATTTCCTTTGACAAGTTGCAGAAGAAGATTATACAGGATTAGAGGAATCACTTCCCAAATGATCACGCATCACCCACATTCATGAAGGAAAGGGCGATAATTTTATATTTAGAAAGAATCTAGCTACAATTGCTGACGCCACCTTGGCCTATACAAGAGAAGTGAGATCGAATGTTAAGTTCTTATCAGCTGAAAATGAAAAAATGGCAAAGAACTTGTATGCGAGTAGGACAAAGGCATAACAAATTAGAGAGAAAAATGCAGTTTCTGTAATGACAGTGATGAGGAAAATGATAATTGATGAAATATCAACACTTGAGACTAACATGAGGAATCTCTATGATGAATTCGTCACTGTTTATAAAGATTTTTTCCATGTGCATGGCTTATAACAACAGAGAAAATATTTTGTTTAAACTCTTAGGAACATACATGCTACCATCACCCATGTACAAGAGTGGACAATGTGGTACAAAGGGGCCACGCTTCACTTGCCAAAGATGATGAAGCTCAGGCAGGGCTAGAGAAATTAAGGTTCCATATATTGATCCAAAACTATGAGCAGCTCACCCCATTTGTCACCATCATACAAGCCTCATATGCATAGTTGTACAAGATTTGGATGTCATGGTGAGAACACACCGGATGCATTCAATCGCTTCCCTCACCGAGGATAAACAAAGGAACTAAGTCCGAATATAGATCGACATGTATGAGTTATCTAAGGCTAGAGGCCACCATGGATGACTTGGATCTCAATGCACATAACATGCAGAAGTACATTGGTGGTCCCTTCATGCTCAACACCATGATGCACATGCTTTAGGATGAGTTGGATACAAGTTCCAAGACCATATACCTAGATTTTATTGAGGAAAGTGTTCGCTATCAGAAAGACACCATCAATTAGTTTGGGCACATCATCACATAGTACCAAGCTTGGCATGAGTACGTGAATGAGAAACACCAAGTGAAGGTTGTCGAGTTGGTCTTTCCCCAAACTTCAGAGTCACAATTTTTTGTCTTGTTAGGCTATCTATAGCCTATATTGTCTCACAAGGGTACATCTGGAAAATATAATACTATTTGTAATTATGTTGTAAGTGAAATTCCAAGTGTCATTAGTGGAATGTGAAAGGTCGTCATGTTATGTAATGATTTATTGTAAATAAGTTGAAGATTCATGAGGGTATTCAAAGATTCACAAAGGGGAATGTCAAGGGTCACCCCACCCTTTATTATAAATAGAGCCTCATAACTCATAGATAATTCTTTTGGGAGCCAAGCTTTTGGCTAGGGTTAGGCTTAGAGAAGGCTTGGGAGTATTATGATGAGCCTTGGATTCTCCACAACATAGAGCGAGTATACTTATTTGGAGGAGCAAGTGTTCTTGACTATAATGTTCCACTACTAGGGCTAGTGGCCGTCAATGGTGTATGTATCGATAGAACTTTCACTTATAACAATAATAACAAATCCATCATGCTTTCATGCATATGTTGTTATTGTAGTTGGACTACTCTAGTTTCTTTAGAAAAGTATGTTGTTTAACTTATGTATTTGCTTATGAACTAATTTGTATGCAATTGTATGAATCTTGATGAATGCGTGTTGTTGGATGAGCCCATTACTTTAATTTGTGGACTATTTCACATTTTAGCTCGTGATGTCATTCCACTCATATCTTCCTTCCAAGTTGCGTACTATTACATGATTCTAAGGGGCACACATCCTTATCCCCTCCGTGTGTTAGAACCCCCATACATCTCACTTGACTCATTGCTAGGTCACACACTTGCTTCAACCCAAATTTATCATACTTATCTCTGCATGCTACCGTAATCAAGGAATTACATTACCACCCACTATTGGGACTCTTATTCCAAACGGTTCGTGGTCTAGTTGGGACTTCTTATCGGGATATCCCTTGAATCTTGGTGAGTCCAGTACCATCAACACAACCCTATAGTTCATGGAAATAATAACCATCACATTGTACCAGAGGTTAAGCATATCCATAAAGACAAGAGACAACTCATTCATTGTGAACATGCATTGAAATTCGACAACATTCCATGAGTAAGGTTGAACCATTCGAATAATATATAATATGATTTCATTACACATGATTCATTCATAAATAAGTCATTATACTTATTTGAATAACTTGGAATTGCTAAAAACTAAAGGAGAGATTTCAACTCTCCACGCAACCATAGGATAGCTCCACCACAATATTTCTTATAGCTAGCCACCCTCGAGCTGAATCCAGAGGTTGAGGGTATGCATGCTCAAGGAATTCACCCAAGGCTCAGATGGGGTATTGCTTAGTTCCAAGAGTATGAATCTATAAAATAGTTGATTTATTATTTGTATTTTCAAGGCAAGAAATGGAGTCTATAACCCACTATCCAAGTGATTTATTAGCTTACTTAGAAAACAATAAATGATTTACTAGCTTCCTTAGAAAGCACTTAGTGGTTTATCAAATATTTTCAGCAAGCACCATATGTTAGGAAAAATACTGGAGGGGAGTGGGTGCGGGGGGGGGGGTGGGGGGGGGGGGTGGGGGTGGGGCGGGTGAACCAATATTTTCAATTCACTTTTACTTTCAATTTCATATTCAAATATTTGTACGCTAGTCTCATTTATGCAACCCACATGTGTATGTGACTTAAGAGAAATAAAATCGCATATATCCACTTTACTTATTTTTTCATAATTTCCATCAATGAGTTAACTTAACCATTACATTATTAATTTATTAACCATCCAATATGTAGTAAATAACAAATTAATCACATCACATAAGAAAAACACATAGAACACTGGGATTTTGGGTGGAAACCCATTGTGGGAGAAAACCATTGTTGTTGTCGTCTCTGTCTTCTTTTTCATTATATATAGAAAAAATACATTACATCTGGTACTAGTACAAACTCTTACTAGCACATAGGTACCCACCTATAGGAGGCTACAACCTCCACTCGTTCTCTAGCACCCACTGCAAGGGAGCCACAACCCCCTAATCTTGTTTACCATCTCCTACTGGAAGGGAGAACATACCCTTTGAACAAGTTCACCAACTACCACTGGAAGGAAGCTCTGAATCCGTTACTGAAGGCTCCAACCCTTAACACCTCTTGTGGACCATGTTTCATAATATTTTATAATGGATCCACCTGTCTAAAATACTCATCAAAACATGCAAACCACCCTTCATCATAATTTCAAACTAGACCCACACCAACAATAAGCCTAAACCAAAATTCCAAAGTGAAATACTGAATCTCAAAATATGAATCATTGAAACATTGTAAACCAAATGAATCACTAAAACATCAAGCTTTTGAAAATCTAATCAAGCACTACAACCTGATCAAATCAATGCACAACCAAACCACAATAGATACAAACCATCGTGATAAAGACATCATTGATAGACAACAAAAAATACAATAAAACTCATCAACTGTCAACCTCAAGTAGCAACGCATACCTTGATAAGATATAACTCAGAATATAAGAAGACTTGTGTATATATGTGCTTATCATGTGCAACACCCCCATATAGATTTCAATGTACTGAAAAACATATCTTAGAATGTATGTGCGAATAAAAAAAAATAGATCTACCTATGTATGCGATTATCGAGAACCAAACACACGTACAGATCTTAAATTACTGAAACAAACCTTTACTTCAAACAAAACTCAATTCCACAAACTTAATTGTCAAAACTACAAATTTCTAAAACACATTCATATCACAACATCACTATAACCATACATATATCATTCCTATCTACTTAAACATTTGCCACAAGAAAATGAATCGAGCATATATTTCAACATATCTTTTTATCTTTCAAATATGAGTCTTCTCCTTGCTCCCTGTTGCACACCTATTCCATATCATATCACACATAAATAATCCATTACTTGCACACTTAACTCCTTGATCTCCATCTCCTTATATAGCTTTTTCCTTTTCCAATACCTCAAGAAAATCCCTTGGTAATGTTATTAGTATTTGTTGATGGGATTAAATAAACATGACTTTTTTTCACAAAACCTGTGTATGTACGTGTCTCTTATTCATAGGGGTCATGTATACTTTCTCAAACTTCACATTTGTCATCCATTTGTAGCTAAATTGCCATTTATTTTCCATATATTTTGTAATCCCTATACCATAATCATCATATCATAACCAAATTAACATCAAGTACATATTTTTCAAATAGGTTTCCATCAAGGAAAACACATTAGCCATAATGCCAACAATCTCCCCCTTTGTACTTGATGGAAATGACTTTGGTGTTTGGAAACCACCTAGAAACATCTGCTAACACACCTACAAACACCAAGTCTTCTCTCCCCCTTTAACATCAAGGGAAACGGGTTGAACCAGGTTGAATGAAGTACTTTCCTTGTAATTCTCATTGATGTAAGTCTATTATGCTTATGTGAACTATAAAATATGCATACTAACCATGCTCCCCCTAAGAATATGCTGGACCTTCTGAAGACATGTAATAAAGTACAAGGCCTGAAATATATGGCTAACCAAATGTATTATTTCCTATGATTAATGACTCATGATTACATCAATTACCCAACATAATGGGTTCACATAATTGACCCAATTTTACATCAATTACCCAAAATAATGGGGTTACATGACATGAATTGATCCTAATAGCCCATACATGACTTATTTTTACAATGGTTTCAACATGGGCCTTTTCATGAACTTTACATCAAGAGACATGCATAACATTTATAACCATAAACATGAATGTAAAGAATGAAGTATACTTTGTAACAAGGCCACAAAAACAAAATAATTAGCATAATGACAAAATGAATCTCCTCATCATCAAGAAGTAATAACTAGATAAGATATTGTAGCATCAATCTCTCCAATGTGACCAAATATGCAATGCTTCCAAGAATCACCAAGAAAATGTAGAAGAAACATAATATTATGCAATAAATCTTTGTCAGCATCTCATCCCCCTTAACCTCATGTCATGAAGGTCAGCACACGCTCTCCATGTATAGGAAAAGCCATAATCGACAGGCAACAACATAAACTCTTGAATCACACCACCATGCATCAATCAACATATGAGCAAACAAAGAGTACCTTCAACATCACAAATCATATAACAGATCGATAGTGTTGTAACCCTAGGGACAACCTTTGGCTGAAAGGAGGTCAGTGCCTAGGACATCTATGTATAAAAGTAAATAGCCCTTGTTTCATAATTTTATATGTGATTTCCCAGAGATATTCGTTAGTTATGTAATGTATGGGTAGGTCTTGGAGAAAAGAAAAACCCTCCCAAGATGGCCACACTATATGTGAAAATGACTTATTGAAGTTGCAGTATAGTGAAAAAAAGAAAAAGTAGAAGATACAATGTATAAAGTTGTAGGCACAAAATATTTTACATCAAATCTTAGTTGCAACCATGGAAGACTAAAGAAAAGGAATGATGAAATGTGGAGTGTAGTTTAAGGTTACCTTTAATAAAGATGCACATGTACTATGAACTATTTAAAGCACAAGTAAATATGTTTGGTTAAAAAGTACCAACAACTTCTTTACACATTCTCTAAGGAAGAATAACACATCACGAACTACACTAAAAGAAAAAAAGATATCATACCCAACATATAGTTGGAATCATCCAAAGTTTTCTATTACTTTCTCCAAGAAAATCTTGTACATTACACAACAAAATTCTCTCTCTGAGACTAAAATTCAGAACCCCAAAACTGGTACCTTCATCTCTTTTTAAATAAATCATTACATTGAAGACAATTACAAAACTATTAACTATCAAAACTACTTCATAATTATCTGGTTCTTATGGAAACTTAAACGATAAACTATTTCTAACTTTGAAATTACAATAATGATTTAGTTTCCAAAATTGAAAATAAATAAACATAATTATTCAATAACTTGAGACTCTTGTGCATGCCTGTTTGATGAAGCTCTAGGTTCCACAACTCAAACTTTTGTTAGGGAAATCAAATTATGACATTTCTTCCATATTTCCAAGTCAGGAACTAGACATTGCACCATTTTGTTGTAGGTCATCCTTAGATTGGTTACCTTGTTGTATGTTGGCTTCTCATTGAACATAGTTTTAATTAACCATAACAAATGAAAATACCTCTGCAAGTAATTTACAATTGTTATTCCTTTTAAAATTGATGTTCTTTCATGAGAACCATTAATATTACTCTTAGCCTCCACTGGAAATGTTTCATATTATTCCCAAGGAAGGAGATTTTCTTGCTAGTCCCAACATGAAGGTAACACTTTCTCGAAATATCTTGTCAATGTTGGAATTAAAAGTTTCCATTGATTCTCTGATATCCAATAGCCTACTCTCTACATTCTTCTTGTATGTGCTTTTGTACACCATATTGATAATATCTGCCACCATTTTTCTTTTGTCTATGAAGTCCACTACCCTTAACTCTTGGGAAGACTTGGTATTCAAGTAATCAATTACGCTTTTGGCCAACTGTGCACTCTCTTGAGATTCATTTTTGTTACTATAAATAATAGGTTTAGAAGCTTTGGTCGTTTCTTTTTATTCAACCATAACTACCACGTGATCATTCAACTCCTTGATTTCATCACAAGTTGACTGGAAATTCTTGTGATATTGCAATGCATTTTCTATGGCCATATTCAACTATCTCTCCTTGTGCTTCAATTTATTCTTTGCATCATCCAGAACTTTATGTAATTTCTTCAACTCATCTTATGAAATATTCAACTCTTTCATAACTCTGGTGAGCTTTTCAGTGGGGTATTCTGAGTCTAGGTGCATCACAATTATGCATACATGGTTGTCTATTTTTTGTTGTAAAATTACATTAAAATCCTTGAGACCTTCTACCTCCTTATTCCTTTCCACTAGTTCATGTGTTAGAATATCCTTTTCATTTTTAGCTTGAGCCAAGTCTAGTGCTTGAATATGCTCTGTGAGGCAACTTCAATTTTCTTCTCAAATTTTGGATCTCAGACTTTGCATTCAACATCAAAACTTTAGAAATTGTCTTATCTTTTGGATTCACTCCAAGTCTGATTATCAACTTTTTGAATTCTTCATTTTTAGTGTGGAGAGATCGAGAATTAACTCTCTCCAACTCCAGATGATCAATTACCTTTCTGAGTTAGGCTTATGTTCTATTGGTCACCGATGATGATTTTATGAGATCATTATATATCATTTCTCTTGTCTTCCTGTGCAATTTTATCTTTTATTGCAATGGAATATTGTTTGTGTTCACAGACAAGCTAACTGTCCTGAAATAAAATCCAGAAGAAATTTATTGTGAAATAAGATGTGCAAAAGATATTTTCAATTGATTTCTTTCGAAATCCGTCACTGAAAGAAGTCTAGTTTGATAATCAAAGATGGATTGAGCTTCAAATTGTGTGATAGCATTGGAATTTATCTTTTTATTTCTTTCTTCAATCTGATCATAAGTATCTTTCAATACTTTCACAGATCTATGCTCTTCCTCACCAGGAATCGTGGATGATGGTGACCATTTCATTCCTCCAAGCCTCAACTAAAATACCAAGTTCACTGGAATGTCTCTCCATGAGATATTTAAGTTTTTCTTCACTTCCTTATGTTCTTGGATTTTTACTACTTTGAGAACTTTATCCCTCAAGATCAGTAACATTAGCAACACCTCTTTTCAGTCCTTTGTAGGTGGGGTGAGGAGTTTCTACTTCGATTCTTCCTTGTGTCTCAACCAAGCCATCATTTTATAATTTCTCTAGTTCATGTGAAGAAGGGGCACAATAGATCTATAATCTTCTCTTCAAAATAATATGATGTGGATCATAGTGTCCTTTTCCCATTGTTAAAAATTCATTATTTGTAGCATATTTTCAGACTCCTCAACTACTTACCTATTATTAACAATAAATAGGTGAATAGTCCTAGGAAATTTGAATAAAAATCCTTTTATAGCCAGGACAAAGTGTATTTGATCCGCATTCAGGCACTGTCAGATGAATTCCAATGAAAATATCCTCAGAGGCACAAAATAACAAAGCCTATAAGGTGGAATATCTACTCCAAGCAATCTAGCTTCTACATAATCTTAAAATAAAAACCAGTCTCCAACCTTTAGATATTTGCTCATTCATAGGAAAGATTGATCCTTTGGTAAGATTCTGGGAGGGTCAGAGTTATTGAAAATTATATACACAATGTACATGAAGGAGGAAATGTAATAAGAAAGACCCTCATTGTTTATCTTGCTCCTGACTAGGTCAATCCAATTGACCACTATTTTCTTTTCTTATTTACATCCATAACATTCATACCCAAGTCCATAAACTGATCAACATGCACCTACAGGAAGAGGTATATTAATAATGAAGAAAATCTAAAATACCCAACACTAAAATTTAGGAGCTATGAATTAATTGCATATTCCCAAAAGGTTGGAATATCTAGTACAACATCAGGTTGGATCATTGGGTGGAACAACCCTATATGTTGATAGTATACTACTATGGCTTCATCTCTTCCCAGGATTCTGATAATTATTTGCAACATAGATTGACATTCTCAGCAAAACAAGTTATGGGAAATTGGGTTGACTCAGAAGGAAGGACTGCACTTGGAGGTAGAATATAACTGTACAATTTGTTTTTGTTCTTTGCTGAAAAGTTTTGATAAATATACAAGAGGGTTCAATTAGAGAAAGTTGTGTAGCTATCATATTGAGGGAAGTCAAACAATTGGCAAATTAGCAATGATGTTATTGATCTCGAAGAAGAAAGTTATCAAAGTAGCAAAAATCCAAGAACAGAAGGAGGTGAATCAAAACTTGAACATATCATGGAGAGACCTTCCAGTGAAGTTGGTTTTCAGTTGCAGCTTGGAGGAATGAAATGTGCACCATCATCCCCAATTCCTGGTGAGGAATATCATAGCTCTCTGAATGTACTGAAATATACTTATGAGTAGATTAAAGAAAGAAATAAAAAGATAAAGGTTAATTCTATCACACAATTGGAAGCTCAATCCATCTTTGGCCATCAAACCAGACTTCTTTCAGCAATGGATTTGGAAAGAAATCAATTTAAATTCTCTTTTATACATCCTGTTTCACAATAAATTTATTTTGGAGATGATTTCAGCGTAGTTAGTTTATATATGAACACAAAAGACATTCCATTGCTAGACTACTCAATTCTCTTTTATTTCGAAAAAGAAGAAAAATGGTAAAAAATATATGTGAAAAAATCAAAAAATAAATATATATAAAAGAAAAATAAAAAAATGAAGAGGAAAATAAATTCAAGGGACACTTGCGCATGTATTTCGGAAAATATAATGTTTGATGTAAAGTTGGAGCATGCCCGCTACACTTGAGAAAATGTTTGGATTGAAAAACTATATATGTTTTATTTTCAAAGTGGGCGAGCTTGGTGTCGGGGTATGAATTAAAGGGCATGCATTTTTGGCGGTGCGATGCCATCACGAATATATGGGCCTCGGATAGTGTGATCTTGACATCACAATTGAATTCATAACGTTATGTGAGAGAGTTCCCATAAGGGGAGACTTATGAAATTTGTTGTCAGGGTGAAATATGACTAAGATCAAACCCAACAACAATACTTTGTGACACAACTTACCGCTAAGGGTGGCCCCATGAGTGGTATGTAGTGTCTACCATACCACGACTATGCAGCAAGTGAGAGGGATCAAGTGAATAAGTATTCTTCTCAGCATTCCATGTCATCCCTCCTCATGCCACCTCACCCACCCTTTTCCACGTCATCTTCCACATTTTCCACCACTTCATCCATATGTAATCCTTTGTTGTCGCCATCATAGCTCTATCTTTCCCTCTCTTCCACCTATAAAACCTCATTTTTTTCAAATTATTTCATTTTAATTGTTGTTTCATGCCAACTGTTGTCATCTTCTAACTTCAACTATGTCAACAAATTGCTTGCAAACTTACCAGGTATTTAAATAACCACAACTACTTTGGAAATTTTAAAAGAAATTCAAAATGACTAAGAAAGTTGTTATGTATGGTTCTTTGAATCACATTCCTCTCATGGAAATGGAGCATGATATATTTGATACTTTCTATCCTTTTAATTTGATGGAAATTTGTCAGAATGCCCTTGTTAAGCAAATTGATTCAGAAATATCATCCAAAATGGTCAATCCAGGTCTATTCTCTGTAATTACTCCTAAAACATATATTTTCCCATAGTTTGTCACGTAGTTGATTTCATCTTTGTACCAATAGAGGTGTTATGTCATGAATCCCCTTGAAGAAAACATTTTTCAAGTTTCCACATTGCTAATTCACCCGGCCTTTGACTTACCTCAATATGATAACTACACCACTTTCTCTGATGAAACCCTCTTCTATGTTTATCAAAACTTATCAGTAGAGAAAAAAAACAAATTGTATAGTTATATACTTACTCCAAGTGAATTCCTGCCTTTTGAGTGAACCCAATTTCCAATAACTTGTTTTGATGACAATGTCAAGCTTGTGTTACAAATAATTGTCAGAATCTTGGAAAGCGATGAAACCTCAGTAGTCGAATGCTAAGCTATAGGGATATTCCGCCTAATTCTGCAACTTGATGTTGTACTGGATATTCCAATCTTTTTGGAATATGCAATTAATTCACATCTCCTAAATTTTAGTATTGCTGGGTATTTTATGTTTCCTTTAGAATTAGTATACCTCTTCCTATATGTGCATGTTGATATGTTTATGGACCTGAGTCTGAATGTTATGGATGTAAATAACAAAAAGAAAAAAATGGTCAATTAGATTGACTTAGTCAGGAGTAAGCTAAATTATTAAATTTCCTCCTTCATGTCCATCATGCATAGAATTGTCCATAACTCTGACCCTCCTAGAATATTACCAAAGGCTCAATCTTTGTTATGAATTGCAAAATTTCTAAATGTTGGAGATTGGTTTTTATTTGAAGATTATGTAGAAGTCAGATTGTATGGAGTAAATATTCCAACTTCTAAGATCCATTCTTTTGTGCCTATGAGGATATTTTCATTGGAATTCATCTAAAAGAACCTGAAGTTTGATCAAATGCACTTTGCCCTAGCATTATGACACATGTGTTTTCCTTCATGGAAACTCAGATAGATGACAGTTGACAGTGCAACAGGTTAAAAAAAAAGGATTACAGATCAAACTCCATAAATAATTTAAGAAGTATATGCTGGTTCATTTTCTCCAAGTAGCGTATACACGCGGGTTAATAGAAAAAAAGGAGCATGTATGTATACACACACTTTCACGGAAGGAAAAGCGCATATGGGATGTAAAATCAAGGTTTTGGTCCAAGGTAATGGTCCGAGGTATTTGGACCAAGGTATTGGTCTAAGGTATATGGTTCGAGGTATTGATCTGAGGTATTGAGAAAGGAAAAAAACTATATAAGGAGGAGAAGATCATAAGGCCATGTGTGCAAGTCAATGGGTTTCTGAGGAATACTTCTATCTTAAGTATATGTTATGTTGCAGGGGCTATGAGATGATCTGAAATATTTTGTGCACCTTGGATACAATATTAGATCAGGATCATAAGAACTAGAATGACTTATCATTGCATGATCAGATGTTGATTGGGCTATATGTGAATACTAACACATGTTTTATTCTGTAAATGTTATGATCTAAGTATGATAGAAGTCTGGAGTAGTTGTGAAGTATTAAGTTAGTATTTTTAGATCTGTACACTAGTTCGCTTGGATAAAATCACGTATACACGCTAGTTCATCACATCAAAGTAGCGTATACATTATGAAATACGATGTCTGAAGTTGCAGTTGGTTTTGGTTTTTGATCAGATTTTTGGGTTCTACTCTATGTTCTAGTGACTGTGTTTTGGTGATAGTGTTCTGAATGTTCAAATTGATTGATTGTGATTTGCTTTAGTGATGATGGGTTTTCAATGATTGGTTGTATTACAGTGGTGATTGATTCTGAGCTTCAATGTTGCTGATGGGTCTAGTATGAAAATTTGATGAAACGAGGCCTTCAAATTTTGGTGTTCTATTCTAGGAGTATCCAGTTTGAAAATTTATGAAACATGGTCCCTGTAGGAAGAGAGAAGGTCATATCCTTCTGTAGGTCGGCACCTACGTATTGGTAAACATACTAGCCAATACAAGAGTTAGGGGGTTGGAGCTCCCTTCCAGTAGCAGTTGGACAACGAGTGAAGGTTGGAGCCTTCTATATGCTGGTGCCTACGTACTAGTAAACGAATCAAATAGTATAAGAGCTAGGGGGTTGTAGCTCCCTTCTAGTAGAATATAGAGAATGAGAGAAGGTTGTAGCCTTTTGCATGTGGGTGCCTGCGTACTGGCATGAGTCTGCACTAGTACAAGATTGTAAATAAGTTTTCCTTATATTAAAATAGGACAACATCAGGCGGTTTTTGTCCCGCATTGGGTTTCCACCTTAAATATTGGTGTTCATGTGTGTTGCTTATGTGTGATGGTTTATTATGTTTTTTTTTCTAAAGCAAGAGACGGTCCTTATATTAACTTAGGAAAAAAATACAAATTTTACATAGGATACAACAAACTCCCACCAAGGGAAAGTGTAAACATAGAGGCTTAGACTTCCACAAAGGGAGAGTGGAGATACTCCAAGAATTGAAAAAATCTCCAAAAAACAAATCGGAACAAAGTTACGACTGGCTAGGAACCAAAAGCTGATAGCCCAAAACTCACCGAAAAACTGACACCTAATGATCCTGAGGTCAAAAGTCAACCCGCGCAGAGTCCAAGCCCGTGATAATCCTCAAGATGCATGATCAAAACTAACCGTTGATCTAAAACTTTAGATCCAATGACTGGTGGTCAAATCACAAGGCTTAAAAGCCCATAGAATAACACATGATGAAGGCGGTTTACATTTCCAGTCCTCCGCCACGTATAGCAACCTCAATGGAATCGCTGGCTTTTGGAAAAAAACCGACTTCGGAATAAAAAGTGCTCGATGAAGGTGGTAAACCACTAGTGGTTTTTTTCTTTCGGGCCCACCAACATGCACACCAAAAGGTGGCCATAGATTTGCCTCCTCTGGGTCTGATGGCCACAAAACAAATTGGACCACACATCCACTCACAGAATACCCAACAAAGAAGGTAGTAAACATTGTTGTGCCCCCTCCATGCGTCATAGGCTGAATGGCATCGCTTGTCATTTGAGAAAACCACAGAGAGTGCCTTGAGTAGGTGGTGTATTCCAAGTAGTTATTGACCCTAGTAATTTCTTCCATTGACCTCCACCACATTGAATGAGGAAGACTTGACCGGAAGGGAGGCCTCCTACAAGGAATGCCATAAGAGTGGAGTTGACGCTTTGTGGCACTCGTATCACAAGGAATCCCTTCTCCTGAGAGTAGATAACTACTGTCATGATTTCTGCCCTTTTTTCTTTTCCTATAAGTACTCTTAGAGAATTGACAATGCTTATCCTCTTATAAACTGTCCAAAGTGAACTTATTCATCATTGACATGAGATAGAATACCATCTCTTGAATTTTATTGAAACTGTTGTCTGTCACTGAGGGCTTGGGATGAGCATTCCTTCTTCATCCAATAATCTATTACCTCCCCCCACCAGCAGCACAAATCAATATGATTGTTTCAAACCCCCTCATTAGCAAGCTAGTATGAAACTTTGTTGGCTTCCCTGCGGACATGCACCAACCTAAGAGTACGTAACACTCTTAGGTGTGATTGGATTCTTTGGTAGACTTGCAGAAGCCACCAGTGGCCTAATATTTTCTTAGGTGCAGCGCCAACATTAACCCTCTTCACTGAATTAATGACTAGTTCCGAGTTAGCCTCAGTGATGACATTGTGAATGTTGTACTTGAGCAGAATTTCCAAGCATAGTTCCATCACCATTAGCTCAACCATATTTTTGGTGACTTTTCCTAGACAACTATGGAAGATGACTAGAATGTTTCCTTCCTCATCCCTCAAGACCCCTCCATAACCTGCTTCACTCAGATTCCCTTTAGAGGCCCCATCAATTTTAAATGTTAAAAAACCATGAGAAGGGGGTTGCCATGAAGCTTTTTCAGCCGAGATATTCTTGTTGATCTGTATAGAACATTGAGGGAGATGGACATTGATATCTAACTTTTCCAAGATTCTAGCCTCTCTTTGTCCTATGAGTTTTATAGTATCAGCACCTCCCAAGATGTGCATAGACTCTTTGAGTTGTTTAAGGATTAGCTTTAGAATGCTGCTCATCGGGCTCGCCTTATCCTTGAAAATCCTGTTATTGCACTCCTTCCAAACATTCCAGATTAAGAACCTTGGGGTCAGCACCCATGCGGAGGTTATTATCTCATTCTCTTAAATTTTTTTCCTCCAGTTTGTCAA
Organism: Pinus taeda; assembly: GCA_000404065.3. Classification (NCBI taxonomy): domain Eukaryota; kingdom Viridiplantae; phylum Streptophyta; class Pinopsida; order Pinales; family Pinaceae; genus Pinus; species Pinus taeda. Next base: position 23,055 of record APFE031628459.1, read on the forward strand.
TGTAGCAATGATGCCATTTACATTTATTTCTGTCTTCTCAAAGACATCGCAAACCCAGTGCCAAAGTATTGTGGTGAATAAGCATCTGTTCAGCAGATGATTAGTGGTTTCTTCCTGTTTTCCACATAGGTGACATCTTAAGGGGCCAACAAAGCCTCTTTTTCTTAGGTTATTCCATGTTAGAATCTTGCCCTGTAGAACCAACCACTTGAACAGTTTGACTTTCATTCAATGAGGATTACCCCAGAGTTCTTTCCACTTTTTATTAGTGTTTGGATAGTTAAGTCATGTGTCTATCCTTTTTGCCTCCTCAAGGGTGAAGAGACATTTCTAATTCTTTCCCCATCTTAATTTCTCTTCCAAGTTTGAAGTAAAGATTTTCCTCTTTTCCCAAAGACCATTAAGGGCTATAGCTCGAGTATGCATCCTGCCCGTATCTCTATACTCAGGAACTTTCCATATTCTCCATTTCTCATTGTTCCTTAAGTGATCCCAATAGTCCCTTACCCTCCTTAAACCTTTGTTGATGGTATCTTTGTGAATGTCTGCTAAATCTTCATTGCGGAGATTTTCCTCCTGTTGCCAATTATCCTCCCAGAACTAGGCGAGATTTCCATTTATGATCTCCTAGAAACTATGATTTTAGACTAGGGCCCTGTTCTCCAATGCTCTATTCCAAATTGAAGAACCTTTTACTTGTCCTATCATTCTTAAGAGGTTCTTCTCCTGCCAATCTCTTGCATACTTTTTCTTCCACAGTTTTTCCCAGGGGGCTTGAATTTCCTTTAGCCATCTCGACTAGAGTTTGGCTCCTAGAAATTTGTTAAAAGTTCCTAGGTCATGCAGAATCAAGCCACCATGGGACTTTGATTTGCATACCCCATCCCATGCCACTAGGGCCCATTTATTCTTTTCTTCACCTCTCCCCCATAGAAAGTCTCTTTTAATGTTTCTTATATTAGTAATAACACTAGATGGTGCTGGAATGGCCGAAAGCATATAGATAGGGATACTTTGGAGGATAAACTTAGTAAGAATCAATCTCATAGCTATATTTAGGGCTCTATTTGTCCATTTGCTAATCTTATCTTTTAGCTTATTTAGAACAGGCTCCCAGATTTCCTTGTGTAACAGTTTGTCAGTGAGGGGAAATCCCAGGTACTTCGCGGGAAATGACTCTCTTTGAAAGCCCAAACTTTTGGAAATATTTCTTTGAATTGAAATATTTGTATTGAAAAAGAAAATATTTGATTTAGTGATACTTACCTCTGTGCCTGCTACTAAGGAAAACTCACTCAGAATCTGCTTAAATGCTCTGGCCTCCTTGACTGTGGGTGTGCCTTGAAGCATAGTGTCATCTACAAATTGCTGATGTGACACCATGTTCCCACCTTGAGTGAGTCTCAGAAGTTGAATTCTCCCTTCCTCCTTAGCAGCATTGATTTCTCTCCCTAACCCTTCCATCATTAGAATGAAAAGGAAAGGAGAGAGAGAATCCCCTTGCCTGAGTCCTCTCATAGGCTTGAAGGTTTTGGAGGGAGAGCCATTGAGAAGAATTGAACAACTGGATGTGGTAACAAGCACCATGACCCACTTAATCCAATTGTGATCAAATCCATAGGCTTTTAGTATTTCTCTTATGTATGACCAGTTGAGTTTGTCATAGGCCTTTGCTATGTCTAGCTGAATTATCATTCCTGCCTATTTATTGGTATTGAGTGAACGAACCACTTCATATTCTTGAATAATGTTATTTAGAATTTGTCTTCCTTACAGATATCCGTTTTTCTCCTCTAACACTAGGGTCGGGAGGAGTGGGTTGAGACGATTGGCAATTACTTTGGATATAATTTTGTACACCACATTGCATAATGCTGGGGGTCTAAATCTGTCTGCAGAGGTGGCCTTTTCCTGTTTGGGGATTAAGGCTACAAAAGATTCATTGAACGCCTTTAAGACTGTCTTAAATTTCTGAGAGTCTTCCAAAACCTCTAGAATATCTTGTTTTACTATCCTCCAACATGCTTTGAAAAAGTCCACATTGAAGCCATCCCGGCCTAGTGCTTTCCCATTGTGCATCTCTGTAATGACTTCCTCAATTTCTTCCTCTGTTATTGGTTTTTTGAGATTGTAATTGTCATCTCTAGAAACTAATTTAGGAATGTATTGAGTAAATCTCTTCGTAAACTGATATCTATATTCTGAGGTTTCCTCTGCAATTCTCTGAAAATGTTGGACTAGAACCTCTTCCATCCCTTCATGAGTTTTTATTTCTATTCCATGTTGATCTGTGAGTTTCATAATTCTGTTGTTTTTTCTATGAGCTATGGTGGATCTATGGAAGAATTTTGTGTTTCTCTCCCCTTCCTTAATCCATTGTACTCTGGATTTCTGTCTCCAGAATATTTCCTCTTGTAGGCATCTATTTTCCCAATCATGCTGAAGTGACTCTGCCATCTCTTTCCTTTCATATGTATACCCTTATGTGATAAGAATTTGGTTTATTTCCTTTAATTTCTTTTCCACATCTCCTTTGGCTTTGAAGATATTGCCAAATTCCTTTCTATTCCACTCTTAGAGTCTACCTTTAATATGCTTGAGCCTACTGTGAAGAAGGAACATCTTTGTACCATAAATGTGTAGCTCTTCCTTCCACCATTTTTCAAAGTTTGTGAGGAAGTTTTAGTGTGTGAGCTAAGCATTCTCAAACCTGAAGGGGGATTTCTTTGGTTTACCAAATAGATAAGCTTCCAATTGAATAGGCCAATGGTCAGAATCTCCAAAAGGTAGGATGAGCACATTTAGGCTACTTCACATGAGAAGAAGTTCCTCTGAGATAATGAATCTGTCTAATTTTGAGGCTACTTGGGTAGGGCTGCCCCTTTTGTTATTCCAAGTGAATATTCTATTGTTGGTTTCCATGTCAACCGATTTCATATTGGTGATGAAGTTATAGAAGGCAACAGAATCCCTACCAAGAGTTTTAGTACCTCCTTTCTTCTCCACGAGTGATTTTGTCATGTTAAAATCACCTCCTAGAATCCAGGGTAGAGCTGGGTATCTTTTCTTCATATCCTCCAAAGTGGTGAGGAGTCGAAGTTTGTCCTCCATTGCTGAGGACCATAGACATTGGTGATCATATAACATTGCCTATCACCCACCGGTTGGAAAATCAGTGTTAGGGTCCCACCCTAACCCCCTTATCTATGTAATGGGACCACGTCATAGTCAAGAGTCAATAAAGCCCATATTA
>APFE031628467.1:0-32812 GCA_000404065.3 Pinus taeda
ATATGTCCATTTTCTAAATATATACAGCTGCATTTTTTAATTTTTCTTTTTTATGAATATCATAACAGCAGCCTGCCTCTTTTTTTTATACACAACAATATCTCTTTTGTTCATATTTGGTCATTTTGGCATATTATTGCTATTTTTCTTTTCACATAATATTTTTATATTTTTTTTCTTATTCTTTTGTTTTCCTTGTTGTTGGTCCATTTAGTTTGTTTGTTGTGGGGAGGGTATTAGGGTTTGGGTGGAATATGAGTGGCATTAGGGTTTTTTAAAGGGATTTGGGGAGGGATAGGTTTTTTAGGAATATGGGATGGGAAATTTAGCATTTCTTGCAAATGAAATAAGAGATAAACATGTATTAACATTTGTGAAATTAATTTAAAAGGAAACAAGGAGGGGATAAGAGGGACTTAAAACCTTGAGAAAACACACAAACCCTAGCATAATGCCTACATTAACAACAGCCAAATTCACCCATTCTCTTGCAAATCGTAAAGGACAAAACCATTAGACACATCATCATTCAATCATCCCTTGGCATCATTGATGAATTTAGAGCCTACCTCGATCGATTTGGCACTTGGGAGGGCGATTTAATTGATTTGGAGGGTTTCTGGCAATCTCAGGCCGAGTGGTCGCGCCCCCTCTGAGTGGTCGCGCCCCTTCTGAAAACGCACTGTAGGAGTGGCGCTGAGTGGTCGCGCCCCGCCCAACTGGTCGCGCCCCAGGTTCGAGTGGTCGCGCCCCTTGGAAATGACCCAATTGCTACAAATCACCTTCTTTGAGCTCTCTCTTGTGTTTTGCAAGCTTGCAAATGCATAATGAGGCTATGAAGAGGGAAATTTAGTCTTTATAGGCCCACATTAGAAAAAATTAAATCATCAAACCGACTTTCTAATGTTGTATGTTTTAACATTCATTTTAACGTTGTTTTAAGTTTCACTTTGCCTGAAATTGATCTTTTGAGTGCTTTAACTTGGTTCTTTTTGCAGGTTGACTATCTGATGGACTCTGGCGAGGAAATCAGGGTTATTGCCTTCATTCTGAAGAATTTTGAAAATTTTCCTTATTTTTGCAAATTTCACATGACCTTGGGTTTAAAAACAGAGTTTTTAAATCCAAGGTATAAATGAGCTGTAGCTGATGAAAAATATCACTGGAACATATTTACATACCTCCTTCCGGTTTGTTGGGGACTATTAGACCTTTGACTCATGACCTTGCAGTGATTTTGACCGAAACCCTAGACCTAGACTTGGGATTTCAAGACAAAAAATAAAACAAGTGTAACACAAGCTCATTCGCATGATATGACCTGATCCAACAAAGCCAAGAAGGGAACAAAGACCAGCTCCTCCATCAGTGTTATGGCATGCCTAACGGGATGCAAAACTGATGCTGATGAGACACCTACATATGCATATGCAAAGAGTTGTTGATCACCGATGGAGGGCTCAAGACCGACACTAACAGCACCAAGGAGACCTTGGCAACCAAGGATTCCTCAGCAATTATTTCAACAAACTCCCCATAATTATCAGTTAACTCCTCAAAACTCATGGAATGCTCCAATGCCATGGAAAGCATGGCCTCCACAACAATACCAAAACCAACTTGCACAAGGTTGGCGAGGATATAATTATGGAACTCAGCCATCTCAACAAATGTATCCTCAACAAGCATTTCAATATCAACAATTCCAGCAAAATCCTCAACCAATGTCATTTCCATAACAAAGTACTGCACCATTATTAACTCAACCACAACAGCTTTAGTTGCCTTCCAACCAACCCCCACCTAGACCAACTCAATTACCAGCTCAACCAATAGCAAATCTAAGTAACAAAGTGGAAATACCAGCTTATAATATGGAAGAAGTAACATATTTTCCTACATATTATATCCTTCCTATACAAGATGTCCACTTAAGGTCTAGGAAAGTATCACACAAGGATTCTCCACCAATCATCGAATAACAAACTAAATAAGGATAACAATTTGAAAAATCTCATCTAGAAAATTAAATTTAGAAAGGAAAAGCTATTATGATTCAAACACAACCCTATCCAGAGAGGTTAGTAGAGCATAAAATCAAAATTCCAATTTCTCTTCCTGAATTCGATATTTTAGATGAATTAAAGAATTCTTATGTCAAAATTCATTTGTTGCAAGCTATAAAAGGTATACCAATCTATACAAAAACAATAAAGGAATTGTGCATTAAAAAAATTGGTAGAAAGAAAAGAGATCCACCCATAATCCAAGTCATTGGCCTATTAGCTAGTCTCATGTCTGCAAAGACCACAATTGAAAAATATATTAATCTTGGGATCCCTATGGTTACTATTTCGATTAATGATTTTTCAGTTCCAAATACTCTAATATATTTGGGAGCAGCTATAAATGTCATGACAACATAAACTATGAAATATTTGAAATTACCCAATATTTGACCTACTACTACAATTTTAGAGCTAACATACAGATCTAAAGTAGTACCAGAGGGAATATTAGAGGACATCATTGTTTCTTTAAATTCATGGGAATATCCTGTAGTCTTTTTTTATCTTGTAATGAGAAACAAATTTAGGAGGCCATCCTTTAATTCTTGGCAAACCATGGTTAGCCACAATAGATGCCTTCATTGGATGTAGATCAGGAAGCATGATCATAACACATGGAGATGAAAGGAAACATATTACATTTTGTCCTCCTGCTCAATCTCCTTCTTTATTATCATGGCTTGATGATGACCAAGAAAACACTCAGCCTATTTTAAGCATTAGTCAAGCCTTTAATTTTAGAGTAGAGGAAGAAGATGAGGGTTTAATAGATCTTTTTTATCTCAGAACCTAATATTTCTGAATAGCTAAGAATAAGACAATATGAACCTGCAAGTCGTCTTTTAAATCAATGCTTTCATGAAAATTGTACCATTCAATCATTGCATAATTCATTTGAAAGCATTTTTCTTGTTAATTCAATTACCAATTCTCAAAGAAAAATTGTTGAAATCGATCTAGAAATAATCTAAATATTGGTAATAATCTACAATCATCACAAGAACAATAGGTAATTGTAATATTACAAAAATATTCAAAATATTTTGCGTGGGACTATACAGACATGCAAGGAATTCATCCAAAGACATGTATATCTATATTGATGATCATATCAAACCAGTGAGACAACCACAAAGAAGAATGAATCCTATGATGAAAGAAATAGTGAAAAAAGGAACTGCAAAAATTGTTACAAGTAGGATTCATCTATCCTATTTCAAACAGTCAATGCGTTTCACCATTAGTTGTGGTACCAAAGAAAAATGGAAAATAGAGAATATGCGTAGACTATAGGGAACTAAATAAAGCCACGTTAAAAGACCACTTCCCATTACCATTCATTGACTAGGTACTAGATTCATTAGCTGAAAAGAAATAATTTTATTTTCTTGATGGGTTTAGTGGATACAATCAGATTAAAATAGTGTTAGAGGACCAAGATAAAACAACATTTACTTGTCCATGGGGAACATATGCATACAATGTTTTGCCCTTTGGGTTATGTAATACACCTACTACTTTTCAAAGAGCAGTCCTTGCAATCTTTGCTGATCTAATTCATGAATGTGTAGAATTTTATATGGATGATTTCACTGTATCCAGAAATACATTTGATGATTGTTTGAAGAATATTGAATTTTTTTTAAAGAGATGCATAGAGACAAACCTATTCCTTAGCAATGAGAAATGTTTTATGATGTTAACTGAAGGGATAGTGTTGGGACACCACATTTATTTTTCTGGAATCAAGGCAAACCCAGCAAAAATAGAAGTCATTGTAAACTTAATGCCATCAACAACTCAGAAAGAAGTAAGGAGTTTCTTGGGATATGTATGCTATTACAGAAGATTCATTGAAAAATTTAGTAAAATAGCTCTGCCTCTTTTTAAGTTACTTCCAAAAGACATTGAATTTCGATGGACTACTGATTGTCATAATGCATTTCAAAAATTGAAAGAAAAATTGTCAATAGCTCCCATTCTTCGTGGACTGAACTGGCCATTGCCATTCCATATATCTATTGATGCAGCTGATACAACAATAGGAGCATTACTTGGACAAAAAGAAAATCAATTTAATTGTGCCATATACTTCATCATTAAAAACCTCACATCGGCATAATTAAACTATACAGTCACAAAAAAAGAAATGTTAGTTGTAGTGCATGCAGTTAACGATTTTAGACATTATATAACAAGTTATCAACTATTTATTCATACAGATCAATCAGCCATTAAATACTTAATTAACAAAGCAATTACCAATGGCATAGTTACTAGATGGTTGTTATTGATGCAAGAATGTAATATCATTGTTTTAGATTGACCAGGCAAAGATAATCAAGTGGTAGATTTTCTGTCAAGACTTCATTCACCTGGTGATCAAATCCATTTTTCAGACAATTTTCCAGATGAACATTTATTTTCTATAACAACTAAAACCCCATGGTTTGCAAACATAGCCAACTATTTGTCATTTGGAACATTACCATCCTATTTCACCAATAAAGAGAAAAGAAAAATAATTAGAGAAAGTGTTAGATATAGTTGGGTCAATGGTGACCTCTTTTATACTAGTTCTGATCTATTAATAAGAAAATGTGTTAGAGAAGACGAAATTCTTGATATTTTGAAAGCGTGCCATGACGAGCCATGTGGTGGTCATTTTTCAGACAATCGGACATCAGATAAGGTACTCAAACTTGGTTAATACTGGCCACCATCTTCAAGGACTCAATAGCCTATGTTAAAAGATGTGACAGCTGCCAAAGAACAGGAAGACCTACCATATCAGATGAAATGTCATTAAAACCACAGGTACTTATAGAGCAATTTAAACAATGGACTCTTGACTTTGTAGGACCAATTAACCCACCTTCAAATGGAAATTACATTGTAGTGTGTACATATTATGTTACAAAGTGGGAAGAAGCAAAGGCGGTGGCAAGAGAAACAAAATATACAGTGGTTTCATTCCTTTTTGAGGAAATCTTTGTCAGATTTGGAGTTCCGAGACAGATCGTTACAGATCAAGGAACACAGTTCACCTCCAAACTTGTCCAGGATCTTATGGAAAAGTGTAAAATTAAACACATAAAGTCTACTCTGTATCATCCTCAAGCAAATGGACAAGTAGAGTACACTAACAAAGTTCTGGAAAATATCATGATGAAAACAGTACAAATGAACATGAAAGGTTGGTTAGAAAAGTTAAAGGATGCACTATGGGCATACAAAATTACATGGAAGAATACAACTGGATTTAGTTTATATGTGTTAGTATATGGTAAGGAAGTTCTGTTACTCATTGAATTTCAAATTCAAACATTTAAAATTGCAGTAAAATTGGGATTGGATTTGACAGAAGCACAACAACAAAGAGTCATGCAATTAAATGAGCTAGATGAAATGAGATAGCAAGCAGTAGAGCACACATCACTAATGCAACAACAGAGAATCAAATGGCATGACAAATTTATTAAGAGTAAAACTTTTCGCAAGGGAGACTGGGCACTACTCTTTGACTCCAATTTCAAAGATTTCAAAGCAAAGTTTACAACTTATTGGCTTGGGCCATATGAGATAGAAGAATTTTTTTACAATGGAGCAGTAAGAATAAAGACAAATGATGAAACAACAATTTCATTTATAGTCAATGGACATAGGCTTAAGGTCTATAACAAGCCTATCAATAAAGAATAATTTCTTAAAAGAGTCTCAATAGGCAGCAATATGGAAATAATGGAACAACGTAGTGATATGCCTTCCTTACTTCCAGAAGAATAAAAAATATAAAATAATAAAGGAGTTTGGTTGTGAAAATCCAGGAAACTGGCACAATACAAACTCGAAATCATATTGGAAAACCAACTAGTTTGGCCAATATGAATTCCTCAATTTCTTTTACTTTTTCTTTAGTTTATTTTGCAGAAATCATCCTCCAACATTCCAAGACTTGAGGACAAGTCTTAAAATAAGCAAGGGGGAAGATTCGTAATAAAACTATGCAAATAGTTCTGCTGCATTGCAGAAGGGACCTGAAACAACGTTCAAAATAACATTACGGAAGGGACCTGGAACAACATTCAAAATAAATTTGCAGAAGGGACCTGAAACAACATTCAAAATAACATTGCAAAAGGGACATGAACAATCAATACTCAATAAAAGGGACTTGAGTCAATATCAGATGCGGAAACAAATAAGCAAATACTAGTGTTTACATTCCATAAGAAAATACCTTTGAAGAACCATCATCAAGAATCAAAGACAAACCAACAAAGAACATCATTACTTAGCATTGATATCAAGCTATTATGGAAGTACAAGTACAGTAGGTGTAAAAAAATTACTCTTAGAACTTTTGATTTTTGAAAAAAAAAATCTAGAAATTATTAAAACTAATTTAACTTGATATGCATTTCACTACACTTACCATTCTACATTTATCCTACCTATATTCCATTAACTTCATCATAATAATAATCCTATCCATTACCCTACCATATATTCTAAAAAAAAAAAAAAAACAAACAAACAAACAAACAAACAAAACAAAACAAAACAAAAACAAAACAAAACAAAACAAAAACAAAAACAAAACAAAAAACAAAAACAAAACAAAAACAAAAACAAAACAAAAAACAAAAAACAAAAAAACATTTCATATCCTACATCCCCAACATATTTTATAAGCATTTTTTATTGAAGAATGAGGACTTAAAATCTTTGCCATCGAAATTTTTGTTTGCCCTATTAGTGTAATTATAAGAAATTTGATTTTAAGATGAGCTATCCTGTGGCCATCTCAAAAACAAATTACGAAGTGAACATATAAAAATGACAAAGCTTCATGAACAAAAATTGAAATGCAATATGTGAAAGCGGAGATGATGAAATGACATATGAATTATTGCATATATAATCAAAGTGGGCATGCAATGAAATAAGTGAAGTCATAAAAAAGAATGAAGACATATATATCATTGTATATACAACCAAAAGGTGAGCATGCTACGAAATCAAGAGAGTAATGAGCGAAGAATGAGGGACATAGAACATGGCTTACAGTGATAAGACAAGCACATACACTATATCGTACACAATGAAGAAAACACAATCAGAATAATGACACATGGGCAACTACAGGTACATAGATTAGAAGATGAGTTGGAGAAGTAAAAACGGTCAAAACGCATTCAAAAAACTCGGTAATGTTATTTTCCACCATTAAAACGCAAACCTAGATCAGTGTTGAGTTTTTCTTCCACCATCACAGCGAGAATCAAGCTCAAGAAACATTGTGTATTCATATCTATGCATACAACAGCCACATGAGAAGAAGAGTATGAGAAAAAATGCAAAAATTAGAGGGAGAATTGCGTAGGCCGTGGAGAAATAAGTAGCCAGTGAAACAGAGAAGTCGTGGAGAAATAAGAAGTATAAATAGCCAAGGAATCCATGGAGAAATAAGTAGAGGAACATTGGTGTTAACGCATAGATCGAAAGCCAAGATTTCCTCGTGCCAGATTCACTTAGCGCCCAACAAACTCCAAGAATTCCACAAAGAAACAAGGTAAGAAATCATTTCCGGGTTTTCATAAGTAGTTGAAAGGATTTCAGAGGTAGATAAGCTTGAGCTGGTGTTTGAGATATGTCATTTTGTAAGGAGTTAAACTCCAATTATAAAATCAAAATCTTGCCACCTATGTAATGCGATGATCCTCAGAGCTGTTCAAGAAGAATTCTAATAAAAATGGAATTTTTAAAAACAGGAATACAAGTCATTAACTCAAAGCTAATTACGAGTTTGCTTCTAGATCAGGTAATCGAACTTGAGTTTTGAATTTCCTCATGTATGGATATATATATGAAAAACATAGTCTTATTTTGTATACACAATGAAAAATTCCTACATGTAGTGAGCAAAACTTTCATATATATATATATATATATTATATATATATATTAGTGAAATTTTCAAGTGAGGTTTTGTATACACTGTGAAATTTTTTGAGAGGAGATTTTCATAACAAAGCATTGGAAAAAAAGATTGGAGCACAGAGTTTAAAAGCAGCGAGACATTGCTATGATATTTTTGACATCTCTTTACACAGTGAGCCATTTTTAAAAGAACAGTGGACTTCTTTTGACAACAGAACGGGGAATTGAGAAAGATTCAAGCAAGGGAGTCATTTTGTTTTTTTTTAAGGAACTACATATATCAGGTAAGCCTATTTGCTATGATCCATAAACCAAAATTGCATGAATAAGGAAGCAGAGATATGTTTAAATATGTAATTTTGTTTATGATGAAGATGTTAACAGTCCAAGGGTACATTAATTGGTACACAGAGAACATGGCCACCAGATTAGAGCCAAGTGAATTCAAGGTAGAAAATTGGGGAAAAACGACCATAGAAAAACTATATCAAGAAGCATTGATAGGATTCCTTCAGAAGTTCAAAGGTCATAATCACAGGATAACAAAAGTTCTCCAGAAACAATTATAGTCGAGGTCAAACAACAGTGGGTAACCTATCTATTCCACTAAGCCCAAAATTCATATTCGAAGCTCTAGATCTTCCACTATAAGGTGAAGAATACCACGAAGGCTTGAATTTTAAAGACAAAGGGTGGAATTTATTTTTGGAAAGACATAGAAAAGGATCATTTGATAGGGCAAAAGGCATTCCAAGGGATTGGTTGAATGAACCTTGGGTAGAGTTGGTGTTAATAATTCATAGGTACTTGACATGTGATAACAGGTTCAGTGTAGTCTACCTCTACCATATTAGAATACTTCAAAATATCAAGGGAGAATTAAAAATTAATCTGCCCTACTTCTTCTCTAAAAACTTGATCAAAATGATAGAGAATGTGAAGAGTAAAACTGAAGCCAAGGAAACATACATCTACCGTCAAGGGCTTATTAGAGCACTTGTATAACATTAAATGAAAAGTAAAGGTTTGACATGGAAGGAATTTTTAGCCTAGCATCATATTGAGGAAAAAAAGGTAGAGGAGAAATTTGAGCCAATACATAAGACAAGGAACATAATGAATTATCCTTTGAACCTGAGGACTAGGTCCAAGAAACAACAAGAAAGTATCATGATTGATAAGGAGAAATATTTTCTATCTATTCCTCAAAATCCTAGGAGGAAAATCCAAGAAGAAACAAGTAGTAAGGAAAAGGATCCTGAAGTGCAAATTGTTGAACCTCCTCCCACTCCAAAAGAAATTGTTGAAATCTTTGAAAGAATGCAAAAGGGAGTCTATGAGGAAACTCATGAGATGGATTTATACTTTGAAAATGTTGAGGTAGGAGCCACCTCATCACACTCATTTTCCAAAGATACAAAAGAAGAGGAAAGAGAGTTGCACCTCAAGAAAATGAAAGAGTCAACAGAGGAGATGGAGGATAGAAAAATTCTAGAAATACATTTGAAAAAGAAAAACAAGATGTACAGGAAAAACAACAAAAAGATAATCAAAGAGAATAAAGAGTTGACCAAGAAGGTTAACAAACTTGAAACTCAAAACTCCGTCATAGCTAAACAGGCTTAGAGATGGCTGAAAGAGAAAAACACATGGCAATAGTATGAAAGGCTGAAAGTCAAGACCACCATCTACAAGGAAGGGAAGTATGAAGGCATTGATTATCTTCTACAGGTTGCATGGACAGAGGGTTCAGGATCAGGGTTAGCAGAAACATCACCACTCAGAAGGTCAAAAAGGAGAAAGCAAGCATGAGGACATGCTTACAAATCAACAAGGGGGAGATGTTGGCCCTCATTTTCCATCAAACTTTTCCTATTAAAATGCACCTAATTTCCATCATTCTCAACCATATACCATCCATATACAGCTTATTTTGACTAATTTATGCATATTCAGGTATATAAATTATGTTTCTCAATTTTTAAATATTTTTGCAAAAATTGGGTTTTAAGTGTATTTTTGGACAGAACTGAAAATTCTCGTAATGGCTCCATTGAAGTCATACTTGCAGGACACTTGGGCTAGGCTGAAAAGGTGGCACAAATCCTAGAACCACATGCTCAAACTGAAGAATTTAGGTCATAATCACTCTTAGCTAGGTTTATGAGTGTTGTTGAAGCCTCATAACTACATGCATGCCTTGTTGTGGATGTGATTGGGGGCTAGGTCAGAGAAAAGAAGTTCGAGCTCAAGATCTAGTCACTAGAGGTGGTGGGTTGACCTTTGGGTGATCTAGTGCTCTTGAGGGGTGTCAATAAGGTTTCAGATTGTAGGCCCCACTTCCATAATTGGAACTTGGAGGTCAGGTCATGTCATAGTAGCACTCAGCCTCACATTTACTCTGGGAGCTAGTATAAGTGGGTAAATGTTGGGAGGGGTGGTTACAGATTGGTATCAAAGCAGGGTTTTGTTCTCTTTAGGTGATATTTGACAACACAAGTGTTGATTTTTGGTAGCATCAAGTGTGCTCTAAGTCTCAAATTTTGTAGGGAGGCTTGGGCACATGTATTTCAAAGAACCCAGAAAGTGTTTTGGAAAATTCCACCCATGAATAGTTTTATTAAAATAATTAATTATTTTTAATGGGACCCTAAGTCTAAACTTAGGAAAATAAAGTAATTAAAAGGTATTAATATAAATTGTGGGTGTAACGTTTAGAAGAAGACTAGGATCAAGCATAAATGATCATAGCCATTGATTAGCTTCTAATCTGGGTCATTGAGTGTCAATGAGGAGATTATTTAAGGAATCTTGAGGGTCACTTGGAAGAGACACACACAATGAGTTCAAAAGTTCGATTTTTTAAAGCAGAGCAGCTGTCAGGAGAATATGATCATGAACTTGTGCAGTGAGGGTAGGGATAGTTGGGTTGGATTATCTTTTCCAGAGCCCAAGATACGCGGTGGAGAGACACCAGAAGGAGGCAGTGCAATACCCAAAAGGGGTTGACGTTGAGCCAGAAGGGCTCACGCAGAAGCAGCACAATCTCCAAGTAGAAGTCTAAATTTGTTGAGGGGGCTGACATTTCTAAGACGAGAGGGTTAGAAACTACTCCAGAAGGCAAATCGATCCCTAGTTGAGTAAACACAAAGCCTTAGAGGCTGGCACAGGGCCCACGCAAGGGCAACACAAAAATAGCCAAGGACACATTGGTTCAGCTATCGAATCAATTAGAACTTGCCGAGTAGAGTGAGGTAATCTCACAAATTTCTTCTGCTAGTTTATTTCTCTGTAACTGGATTGTAGGGAGGGCATCCAAAGTGGTATTCAGAAAACCACTGCATAATAATAGAAACCCTCAGAGCTACTGCACCGATTTTCCCGCATTGGATTTTTCCCGTGACACTTGTCCAAAAACAAATGTGTCATTTGTGTTGGATCTTTCTCTATTGTTTTGTTCTTGTTTTGGGCATATTATTTAATTGGTGTAGGATGCAATGTATTAGCTTCAATATTTTCTATAGGAAACAATAAATATTTTTTATTTTTATTTTATTTTTTTTTTTTTTTTTTTTTTTTTTTTTTTTTTTTTTTTTTTTTTTTTTTTTTTTTTTTTTTTTTTTTTTTCAGTAATTAACAAATAGGAGAAGTTTAATCAATTGTTACAGTAGGGATTCTGGTTTACAAAATTTTCACATGGTATTAGAACAGTGTAGGTGAAGCAAGAAGAATAGTGCCAAAGAACCCAACGCTGAGTAGAAGAGGGAGATCGAAATAGCTACAGGAGGTAGCAATTCGAAACCCCCACAGGATTTTGTGCAGTCCTAGTTGGAGGGCTGAATTTCGAGGCAGTCTCTCTATGAGTGAATCGACATAGAGAAGGGCTTCCAAATCGAATCTTGACGTGGCAGAGGGAGCAACGTTGAAGCCTCAACGTGAGGAGGAGTTGGTGGGATGCAGTCCTTCTGCGGGTCATTTTTATGGCAGAAAGACGTTAGAAGAGAAAAGAAGCATAGTGAGGGAATTTTTCCTCAAAAGACTTCCTGCCAAGAAGTCAGTTTTCTTTTTGGCTAAGTAGCAACAATAAGAACCAGAGAGGATATTTTCAACATTTTCCGTGGTAGAGATGGCAATCAGTGGCTTGAGGGACCAGGATAGATTGGACGGAGAATCTAACTATGTCATTTAGAAGGCAAGAATGTCATTCCTTCTAGATGAGCATGCCCTTAAGGCATATGTCGATAGCGTGGTGGTTGTGCTTGCAGATGCATATCCGTTGAAGAAATACAATGCGGAAATGGCGAAGGCAAAGCGAACGGTCCTCGATGAAGTGAAGGATCGTGTTGTATGTCATATCGCTAGCAGAGGGATTGCTAAGGAGATGTGGGATGCGTTGTCTACACTGTATCAGGGATCTTACGAGCAGCAGAAGATGTACCATGAGAAGAAACTGAGATATGCTCAGATGCAGAAGGGGGAGCGTGTGGATCCATTACTCATGAAGATTCAGGAGACTCGAGATGAGTTGTCAACTGTGGGGTCTATGCCTCAAGATTCTGAGTTGGTTAGACTGGCCCTCAATTCTGTCTCAGATGCGTGGCAAGCCTTTGTCCATAGTATCCTGGGCAGGGCAACTTTGCCGAATTGGGATGAGATGTGGGCATCTCTCAAGCAAGAGGAGTTGAGGAGTGAAGGATCATGTTGTATGTCACATTGCTAGCAGATGGACTTCTAAGGAGATGTGGGATCCATTGTCTACATTGTATCAGGGATCTTACAAGCAGCGAAAGATGTACCTTGAGCAGAAACTGAGATATGCTCAGATGCAGAAGGGGGAGCGCATGGATCCATTCCTCATGAAGCTTCAGGAGACCCGAGATGAACTGTCAGTGGTGGGGTCTACACCTCAAGATTCTGAGTTGGTTAGATTGGCCCTCAATTCTGTCTCATATGAGTGGCAAGTATTTTTCCATAGTATCCTGAGCAGGGCAACTTTGCCAAATTGGGATGAGATGTGGACATCTCTCAAGCAAGAGGAGTTGAGGAGAGACTTGGTTAAGCGTAAGCTTGACAGAAGCAGCAGTAGTGGGTCGAAGCCCAAGGAGGAGGAGGATAATGCAACCCTTGCATTGAAGGGGCAGCAACAGCAGTGAAGACATAAGAAGGATGTCTCGAAGATAAAGTGCTTCAGGTGTGGTGAGATGGGTCACTACGCAACTCAATGTCCTCTTAGGAAGAAGGAAAAAGATGAGAAGCATGATCTGAAGGCTGCACCCGCGAAGATCGAGGAGGAGGAGTTCACCATGACAACCGAGATACCTCAAGGAGGGAGGTGGGCTGATTTGGAGTTGTAGTTCGAAGGAGCTACAGATGGGCAGGGTCCTTGAGGAGCCCACCTCTCAGATCAATTCCTTGATACGAAAGTCCATATAAGAAGTAGAAGGATGGACTAGTGTCGGATGGTGCCGAGGAGTTTCGGAGAGACAGTTGCAATGGATAGAAGCACCAGAGACTGAACAACGCAAAGCAAAGTTGGCAGCAGTGCAGATGGCACAGAGTAGAGGCTAACATCAAGACAAAATATTCAGAGGGTCAGCGCAGAGACTAGCAATAGTTAGGTTCCAACATTCACATGATATCATATTGAACATAGTTAGTTTAGTAATTTGGGATGTTTTTCCATTGCTGATGTAGCAACATCATTAGTTTGCAGTGCAAAGGCAAATGGCAGTCGCAGTGCCAGCAGCAATAGAGATGCATAAATTGAGAGGGAGTTCCAGTACGGATGCAGTGTTGATAGTGGCAGGGTTAGTAGTAGATATGCAACATTTGCGCAATGGTTGGTGGATAACATGTCAAACATCAACAATGCAAAGGGAGATGTTACAGAATAAACGATGCATCAACAGGTTCCATTGCTAGAGCACATTCCTCGCTAAGAGGGAGTTTTGATTTCTGGTAGCATTAGATGTGTCTCAAATTTTTCAAGGAGGCTTGGGCACATTTATTCCAAAGAACCCAGAAAGTGTTTTGCAAAATTCCACACAAAAATAGTTTTATTAAAATAATTAGTTATTTTTAGTGGGACCCTAAGTCTAAACTTAGGAAAATAAACTAATTAAAGGGTATGAATATAAACTATGGGTGTAACTTATAGAAGAAGACGAGGATCACGCAGAAATGATCTTAGCCATTAATTAACTTCTAATCTGGGTGGTTGAATGCCAATGAGGAGATTATTTAAGGAAGCTTGAGGGCCACTTGGAAGAGACACACAGTGTGAATTTAGAAGTTTGATTTTTTAAAGCAGAGCAACTGCTAGGAGAATATCGATAGTGAGCTTGTGCAGTGAGGGCATGGATATTTGGGTTGGAGTATCTTCTCTAGAGCCTAGGATACGTAGTAGAGAGACACCAAAAGGAGGCAACATAGTACCCGGGAGGGGTTGATGCTAAGCCAGAAGGGTTCCAGAAGGGTTCACGCAGAAGCAACGCAGTTTCTAAGAAGAAGTCTGAACTTGCTGAGGGAGCTGACATTTGTTAGCTGGGAGGGCTGGAAACTAGTCCAAAAGGAAAATTGATCCCCAGTTGAGCAGACGCAAAACCTTAGAGGCTAACGCAGGGCCCATGCAGGGGAAGTGCATAAATAACCAAGGACATGTTGGTTCAGCTGTCGAATAAATCAAAACTTGCCGGGTAGAGTGAGGTAATCTCACAAATTTCTTCTACCAGTGTATTTCTCTATAACTGGATTTTTGGGAGGGCATCCAGAGTTGTATTCAGAAAACTACTGCATAATAATAAAACCCCTCAGAGTTGTTGCACCAGTTTTCTCACATTGGGTTTTTCCGAGGACATTTGTCCAAAAACAATTGTGTCATTTGTGTTGGATCTTTCTCTATTGTTCTATTATGTTCTTGTTCTTCGATATTTGTTGTAGGAAACAATAAGTAATTTGTCTCAGTAATTAACAAACAGGAGAAGTTTAATCAGTTGCTGTAGTAGGGATTTTGGTTTACATAATTTTCACAACAAGGTGGTATCAGAGCTTCCAAATTCAAACACTTGGACTCGATGGGCTAAGTGTATATGGTTATGCATTCATAATAGTTCAGACATGTATTATGGTGGTCATTATGCAATTTGTGTCATCATGATGTTGTTGGTATGTTATGATGTTGATATGTTGGTTGAGAAGGAGCAAGAGATGCAGATTATCAAAGCGAGGTTGCAGCATTGGACCTCGAGGTAAGAGCATATTGTCATACATGTTTATATGTTGGGCATGTAGGTATGATGGTTAATGGTTGTTATATGCATTGTGGCTATATGCATGTCGGTCATTCTATTGTTGTTGTGGTTACATGCATGATAGATGCTTGTTGATCAATGTGGTCATATGCACATTCGCCATATAGTCATGCATGGCAGTAACTTGTTGTTATATGCATTGAGGACATATGCTTGATAAGTATGGTCATTGCATTTAAGATCATGATGTTAATCTGGATTGGCCTGTGCAGATGGTTATGGTTATGATATTCAAGTATGAGTTGATATACTTATGATATTGTGTCATACTAATATGGAATGACTTGTGCAGGCGTGATAGCCTCCCCTGAGATACATTGAGGTATGAATTTGATTACGTCATCTATTTGGTTTATCTAACATGGTATATTTGCAGGAGATAGAAGATCAAGGATGAAGAGCAGAGTAGTGGACTATGGTTCACATCACTCCCTTTATAGACCCAACGTGAATCTACGGAATGGAAAAATGACATGATTATGTGGCATGTTTTCATGTACAAAATGTACGAGAAATGAAAATCAAGTTTTGGTAAGTGTGGTTAAACTTAGTAGATCTTTGGAGATCCCATTTCCATAATTGGACATTGGAGACCAGGCCATTATGGTAGTTGCCTCCTTTTACCTTAGTGTGGATCATGGACAATAGTGGGTTATGTTTACAAGTTGTTTGAATGTTTGATTAATTGCATGATATGAGTATGTGTCTGTAAGATTGCATGAAGGAATGATCTTGTTTTAAGACGGTTAGAGTAACACAATATGTGTTGAGACAATTGATATGCACTTGAGTGCAAGTGGGCACTAGTTGTAGCATTATGACTAATGACTGTGAGTTAATTGCAAATTGTGACATGGTTGTTAGTTTTGGTAAAGGCCAATTTCAAATTAATAGACATGAAGTCTTGATCTTTGGAACACGTGACTGACATGTGTGAATAGTTGTAGGGAAGTATGCTTGATATTAGCATGACAAGGTAACGATTGATTTGTTTATATAACTAACAGTTGGGTGATGTGATATCACATAATAAGACTCAATTGCAGCAAGGAAAAAGGTAAAAAGAAAGGAATTGGGTGAGGCTATGTTGGAAACCGCAATTACAAATGAATAAGTGATTTTCATGAATAGAGGAAGTCTTCTTAACCTTGATTTTGTCTCACATTATGTGGATATGTGTTATATTCATGAACATGTATTTGAAAAGTTGTTATCTTAACGCTGATATTTGAGATAAGAGGTCGGGTTTTAATCTTGTAAAGGCGTGAATAAAGGCATAAGCTAATGTTGCGTGATGCATGCATAAAAACTGATTTTCAATTACAAGGCAGCGTGCTTGGCACATCAAGGTAAGTTAACCAATATATTGTTATGTTTATTTATGCACTGACAATTGTATGTTTATAGGAGTATGATGCAGGGGATTACATGGGAAAAGAGAATGACATGAACTCTTGAAGAAGCATCGGGTTGAGATTTCCCTTGTAAGAATTGAGAACCCATAGGGATTGAGTCGTGGTGTTTGTTGCTAGTTTTGTATTGTTGGTATTTTGTGATATGTTTGTGTTTGACTTGTGATTTTGTCTATGTCTAGTGCATGGTCATGCCACTTTGTTTGTGGTGTTATATTGCTATTGGTTTTTCATGCTTTTCTTCTTATTTGTTTGTTGTTCTTTCCTTTTATGTTCTGAGGGCCTTGGGAATTGGTTGGGGAAAGAGGAAAGTTAATGGAGCTCAGGGGGGGGAGCTGAATGAAACCCAATAGGTAATGTAAGACCCAAATGAAGCCTGGAGCATGTATAAAGGCAACTAAAGGCAAAAATATAACAACTAGTTGGACTAGTTGGGTCCATTGGGATAAATGGACAATGGCAGGACAATCATGAGAAAGGTAACATGAAAAGTAAAGTAAATGGATTTGGGGCATCAAATTCCTTGGCTATGTTGGGAACTTCTGCATGTTGTGAATGGCTAAAGGGATTTCTCTTAGCATTGAACTTATGATATCTCGCAATTGTGTTGTGATCATGATTATATATATGCATGCCATTATCTGACATGGTTGATAGGGATCATTCTTGTGAGGAATGATTACTTATGTAGGTGAATGGAATGAAGAGGTTCCTCGTATCAAGCGGAAAAAGTAGACCTGACAGATCTATGAGGTTAATATCATGTGGATATGAATTGATATTATGTAATTATATTATGCCAATGTTTATGCTATGGTAGGCAATGTTGAAGGATACATCAACGGAATGAAAGCAGTGCGATCTATGACATGCAAGGACAAGCATAGGTAATGGAAAGAACCACAAACCTAAAATTTGGATTGTGAATGTACACATTAAGGTGTGGGAAAGACACTAGAAGCAAGGTTGCTTGGTAGAGATAGGGTGATCTCTGGATGTACAATACTATTGCTGTGTATATGTTGTACATGTTGTGTTGTGTACATGCGGTACTGTGATATGTGTATTGTGTAGTCATTGTATTGTGATGTGTATTTGTTGTATTTTACGGGGTGCATATTGTGATGTGTAGTGTTATATATTAGGTATAGGCATATGTGTTGTGTTGTACACTGTGTATGTGTATGTATCATATAACATGATGGGAAAAACATGTATGGGATTGTCTGGACCCTTGTTGCTGATATTGAGCGTAGAGGCAGTTTAGTCTTTGGATGCCCTTGTTGCTACTATTGAGGGTTGAGGTGATTTATTCTACGGATGCCCTTGTTGTTGATATTGAGGGTGGAGGAAGTTTAGTCTCTAGATGCCCTTGTTGATGATATTTAGGGTAGAGGTGGTTTAGTCTTTGGATGCCCTTGTTGTTGATATTGAGGGTAGTGGTGGTTTAGTCTCTTGATGCCCTTATTGATGATATTTAGGGTAGAGGTGGTTTAGTCTTTGGATTCCCTTGTTGTTGATATTGAGGGTAGTGGTGGTTTAGTCTCTTGATGTCCTTATTGCTAATATTGAGGGAGGAGGCAGTATAGTCTCGAGATTCTCTTGTTGTTTTGAATAAAAGATAAGGAATTGGGTGCTTGTCGGGTTTGGAAACTGATCTAGTGTGTACATGTGGTCAAATAGAAGAAAAGGCATTGGATGTTTCTTGGGTTTGACAACCGATTCAATGTGTGTACAAAAAGGAAAAAGAACAAAGGCAAAATCAAAGAACCATTTGAATGATAAGTATTATTTTTTTATTTCATTCTTTTACCATACACATGGTTCATGATTATGAATTAAGATGGTTGCATGTGATCTACGATTCTGATTTATTATGGTTGTGTTTTGAACTAGCCGGACATGATATGTTCATGGAAAATTTTAGGGGCTATAATTCGCAGGTGGACTAATTTTCCATGATTTTTCCAAAAAAGTATTCGACAATTTCCATTTTTTATAAAAATGATTCGTCCAAATTTTACAATATAAAATTATTTTACCTTAAAAATAGCCAGCATTATATAAAGAGTTTATATAAAAAACGTTATAAATTTGAATAATTTTACAAAGACATCAATAAACATTTTATAGTTGCATATTAGGGACTAGTGAGATTCGCAAATGTTTTTAAACTTCAAGATAATTTTCCATCTTTAAAACTTTCCGTAGATATGTTTATACATGATGATTTGGTCAGGGAGCTAGTTTGACTTGTTATGATAGGAAGTAAATAAAATTGCAAGTGAACCTTATTGACAGGCCACCAATGAGGTATGATTTAAATTTATTTCAATTCCTTTTTAGTCTAATGGAAATTATGTTCTTGGTATAAGAAAGTAGGGAAATGTCTGGTTTGGGTGGTTGGATTAGATGCTAAGGAATTAGCAGCAATGACAAAAAGGAATTGGAACAGGTAGTAGTATATTAGTAAAGCACTTCAGGGGCAGGGCCATTTTGGGACACTTGTACTCAATGGTGTCCATTGATTTCCATGAGCATGCTATGATCGATATGATGATTTTGAGGTAGGGATATGCCTTGGTTTTTGGACCTTCTGATGCGAGGAAACCTTACCAAAGGATGGATCACTCGTGGGATTGTGTAGCAGAGAAGGGGATGTTGGGGAACTTGGAAGGTGAGTGACTGCATGGAAGGGGATGACCAGCTTGCCCGAGGGACTATGTAGCAGAGAAGGGAAGGTTGGGGAATGAATTTGTTTTGGTCATTAACATTTCTAGATGGAATCAAAAGCTCAATGGGAGTGTACCCTAGAACAACGAGACGATAATTGTTCACTAAGGGAACATGTAGTGTAAGGATTTGTTGAAGCCTCGAAATTCGTTGCAACAACATGGGGGATGACCACTCGGTCCAGACCTTAAAGCATCTCCTTTTCCGTTTGGAATGGTGGCTCCGACTGGTTCAACTAGGTCCAGTTACCTTCTCTCAATCTCCAATGGCTTTAAAATATGACTTTTATCTACCAATGGAGAAGATACATCAGATCAACCCTCTTGTTGATCAGGCAAGAAAGTGATCCTTGAGCTTATTTGGGGCCCATCCAAGCCACAACTAAAGTTTGTCTCTTTGTGAAGAGGACTTATTAGAATGTAGAAATTAATCTATATGCAAACTTATTCTAAGATGCAAGCAAAATGAACTATCTTAATCCTATCTCAATTAGGTAGATATAGATCTAACCCAATTAAGAGCAAGATAATTTTAAATAATTGAGACTTAAATATGTCTGGTTTATAATGAATATCAAGTTAACGAAGTAGTTCAATTAACTGACATTATGAATATCGAAACACATCCTATTGAGACCTCTTAACTGAAATAATCAATCAACAACACTCAGGAAGAAGTTCGCAAAATGATATTGATCATTTAATCAGTAACTTGAATAATTAAATAATAATAATATGCGGAAGAAGTTCACAACATATCACTATTCAATAAATCAGTTTTATAAAACAGATTTTTGAGTAAATAGTTACTCAGAAATCAAAATTTAATCCATAAGAGTAGAGATACATAATAACATAAAACTGAGACAAATTACCTATATCGACAAAAGTGCACAAACATGGAAGTAAATTGACACATTCATGTCATCATAAAATGAAACAAGTATTTAAAATAATAGTATTCGAAATACCAATTTTACAGTGCCTAAGCTTCTGCTTTCAAAATCAGAGCTACAATAGTGCAAACTCTGTTCATTATACATAACTCATAATGTAAAATAAAAACCTCCATAATCTTCAGATCAGAGATTCCTCTCTTCCTACCTACAACTCTAAATCCCTATTACAGAAGTGCTTTTAGAATTCCAGAATTGCAGAGGAGAGAAACCCTTATTACATTTTGCAATCTGCTATTTATAATATTTGCAAGTGAATTCTTAACAAGAAAGTTAGTTGAAGAAGAGATTTGCTCAATCAATTTTCATTTGCTTAAAATTCCATTCTTCAATTGCTGGAGCATTCTAATTGATTGAGATCTTTTTCTCCTCATCTTTTCAATTGTTTTCCTGTAAAAACAAATCAAAATAAAATTAAAATGTAAAAATAAAATCACAATGCCAAATCTGGAATTAAAACAAATCTAATCAAATTCGATTAAATAAATAATTAAAAAGGAAATCCAAGCTTTCTATTAATGCCTGTGATGATTTAATTGGCCAAGGATATCATCGACGAAGGGATTTGCATTCAGAAGAGGTTTGGGCAAATGAAAATGCAGAAAATAAAACTCAGGAAAATTAGTTTTATTAAAAATTCGGAGTTTAATCTTCTGCTAGATTTTAGACCCAATAAATGATAAAAATCTGTTAAGGAAACCTCCTCAGAAATGTTCTCCATGATTTTATCTTTCCAATGAGTTGTCTTGGGCCTCATTTGGCAAAGTAAAACTCCATCTATGAATCTCCAAAGTTGATGAGTCAAATCTGGCAAAATTCTGGAAATAATGTTGCCTAGCCTAAAAAACATAATTTTAAGTAAATTCTAATCCTAATTAGATTATAGTTATTTATCTAATTAATTTTAATAATAATAATCTAAATTATTTTACAAATTTAATTAAAAAACATAATTAAATTTAATTCTAATTTAACTGTTAATTAATTATTTTATTAATTAAATATACAATTTAATTAAAAAATAAATAAACTAAAATTAATTATCAATTATTTTAAAAATTAATTGATATATAAAATATAATTTAATAATTTATTAAAATACTATTATATTAATATTATAATTGTATTATATAAAAATTATAATTAATATATAAATATTATAATAATAAAATAATATTATATTAAAACAAATTTTAAATTACGATGTCACGTGACGGTGTGAGAGTGGAAGGTGAGAAAGGTATATGAGCTTGGGTAATGGAGTAATAAGGGAGAGTTTGGAGGGATAAGGAGTGGACAGTGAGGTGGAGGGTGGTTGAGGTTATGGTGACGGTAGTCTAAGGTGGTAAAAAAAAATTATATTAAAATTTGTTACTCATCGTATAAAATCAAAAATTGTGTATCGAGATTTTAATACGTTGATAAAAAATATATTTTTTTTTTTGCGATTTGTGATTTGTGATGTATTGTAATATTGTATTTCAATGTTAATGTTTAAGTTTTTGCTAAAAATTTTTGGGAGAAATTGTTTTTGTGAGAAATTTTTCGATATATGATTTTGTTTTATAAGTTTTTTGTGATCTGGGTCTTGGGGGTTATTATATTGATGAAGATGAGTGGAGCCCGTGTGAATTATTGATCCTAAAAATTGAACTATAAACATTTTGCAATTTTGAGAATCCGGTCTTGGCAATTTGTTTTAAAATAATAATTTGGAGTAAATTACGAAGATCTTAAAACATGATTTCATCCGTTGTATGATTTAGCTAGGTCATTTTGTAGAATTGTTAGCGAAAAAAAATTAATAAAAGTTAACTAAAAGTCAATATTTACAATGAATGACTATTGAACTTAATTAGCTACGAAAATTGAAATATTATATAATTATTTACATTTTTAGTCCAGGCGAGAAAACGATCAAAATTTAAAGGAATGCCATTTACAACCCGATTGACCAAATGAGTCGAAACAAGTATCGATGGAAAACTTGTGAAAAGTCGGATTCAATGAAACAATCAAAACATAAATCCGACGAAAAAAATGATAAAATTGTAAGACAGTGTTAAATGAAAATAAAAACAGATTCTTAACCAAAAAAATATAGCAAGGGTCCCCATTATTTGAGTACATAAAATAAAAAAAGTGGGGGTGGGGGGGGAGGTTGTATTTTACCACAACATGATTGTAGCGTTGGATATTGGATGCATGTTTGACTTTAGTAGTGAGTTCTGGAATTCCCGAGAAGGAGGTGAATCCTGATATTACTTTGAGGGTGGAGGTGTGAGTTTCTGAGCTCCCTTGTTGCTGATGCAGACATTGTATCCTTTTATTTGTTGGTTAAAGCAAATGTGCATATGTATATATGTGTATTTTATTATGAATATTGTATTGATCTAAATTTAGAAAGCTCCCTGGACAATATGATTATTTGCTGGTCAAAGCAAATGTGCCTAAATATATGTGGTAGTTATTGTAAATACCGTAATTAGTTGTGTTATAAAGCTCTAGTAAGCAGTATGTATGTCATGTTGGTCATGGTATTCAACAATTATTTATTGTAAATACTGCATCGAGTTGGGTTATCAAGCTCCATAGGCAATATGTTTTGTTTTTAGCAGTTTGTTGGTCACATGTGTCATAGAACATTGAGGACGGTGTTCCCCCAAAGGGGAGGGGTTTGTAATAGCCCTGGGTTAAGTTTCCATGTAAATAAAAATAAGACCAAGGTCATGGGACATGTATTCCAAGCTGAATGATAGAGAAAACATCACATTGGGGGTCACTTTCAGTTTATTAATGGCTATGGAAATTGGCAAATGCATCGACAAAGGCAAAGAGACAATAATTGGCGTTTATTCATGAAAATAAAGGAAAATATGAGAAAATGAATATGAAGAGAAACATATTTGCATGGTAAGGAAATTAGAGGAAAAATGAAGAAAAAAGAGGCATCAATGATAAAAAAAGGCACCTTAGATCAATTGACAACTTTTGCTCGTTCTTTGATTAGGTTCAACAAAGGAAAGAGAATAGACACTTTGACAAGGAAAACAAAGGAAAGGAAAGGAAAGCAAGGAGAAGGTTGGATCAACAACTTCAGTAGGAGGATTTTACAGGTAACAGGTTGCTTATGTGATTTCCTAGCTAATGTGTGAATGCATGGTACATAATTTTTTTTATTTAGTTCATTTGTTATCATTAGCATGGGTTTTGCCTGGTTTGACAGTGGTTTTAGTATTGCCTTGCCATTTCTTAGATAGCCGTGGTGTGATGGAATATATTTCTTGGTTAAACTTTGGATTGCTAGAAAGTTTTAGAACTAGGTGAGGTGGTCTCAGGAAAATTCCCAAGGGTTGAGGTGAAGATGTTTTTCTCCATGAAGCCCATAATAGGTGGGTGGAGACAAGAAAATTCCTTAAGGTATGATGAAGAAATTATGAGGCATCCAAACTTTGTTTGGTTTTGTGATCTCTTGACTGGTTTTGGAAAGATTGCGTTAGTTTGAGGGGGGAGGTGGCTTAGCCTTTGGATTATGTCAGTTGATTATGTCTCGGTTTATCCCATGAGATCCCACATTCATGCTTGGAATATGGCATGGGGTGATTGGATGAAAAAAAGATTTGGTTAAGCTTAATCTATGGTCGGGTGGTATGTCGAAGTCCCTAACTTGTTTGGCTTTTGCATAAGTTAATAAGATTTATTTTCCTATTGTAATCTATGATCACTTATACTTGTTATTATGTGGATTCTATGGTTGTTTTGTCATTGTTAATAGTTTGGTTATATACCTGGTTTTATGATGTGTTGTAACTATGGATCTTGTTCATGATTTGATGAGTATTTGAATGTTTGGTGAATGCATGGGCTAAAAAGTGTTGTTGTAGCTACTCTAAAGAGCATTGGACCTTCTTGGTGATTCTCGAATGAAGTTCAAAGGTCTGTGATCAGATATGCATTCATGACCTATAGCTTACATGTTTACCATGTGTTTAACAAAATGTTTCTTATGTAATAGGTTTGTCTAGGTCAAGATCTTGTTCAAGTTTGAATGTTTGGTATTGTTGTCATCTTAATCATGCTTCTGGAAAGTTTAGGCAGTTCTCGGTAGGAGTATGGAGGCTAGGCTGAAAAGGTGGCACATGTTCCATAATTGCATGCTCAGAATTGAAGAATTTAGGTCATAAACATTGGTAGCCAGGCTTATGAGTGTGGTTGGAGCCTCATAACCACATGCATACCTTGTTGTGGGTGAGGTTGGGGTTTAGGTCAGAGAAAAAGTAGTTCCAACTCAGGATATGGTCACGAGGGGTTGTGGACTGACTTATGGGTGATCTAGTGCTCCTGAGGGGTGTCAATAAGGTTTCAGATTATAGGCCCCACTTCCATAATTGGAACTTGGAGGTCGGGTCATAACCTCACATTTACCTTGAGAGCTAGTAAAACCGGGCAGATGTTGGGAGGGGTGGTTACACATGTTAATTGAAAAAGGACACACACTAATAAGGAGATTGTTTGAATGCTTAATGACATTTACTTTGAAGCATTGTGTAATGATTATTGGTTACAAATAAATCAAGAAGGTGAAGAGGGCTCTGTAGCCAATATGTCGCAACAAGTTGCTGAAATGAGAGGTGCCACCACGTACAAAAAGTTGTGTTAAAAAAGGAACAAAACATATTCCCGCACCTCCGCAAATTTTTCTGCACTACTCCCTGTAACAACAATGCACGTTGACCGAAAAAGACCCACACTAATGCTTACGTTAAATGACATAAGATCTTTGTCTCATGGAATCTATGAGGATGTGCTATCTGCCAACTCTAAACGATACATTATGAATTCACATCGAGAAATGAATAACTAAATACTATGTTGTACTGCCATGTGTCACCTATTTTGGCCAAATCAACATCCATGAATCGCATATTGCAACTGCCACGTTTCCTTGTTTTGGGTGATATGCCATCACTTTGCGTACTATACTTGCCACAGTGGCCACTGCAAACTCAGGTTAATTTAAAACTGCAAAACATTAATTTTCATGTTATTTAACATACATATTTTCTCGTTTCACAACAACGTTTTGCCGAAATGTCACATAAACTTAATCAACCTCCTGTGATGTGAATTAAGTGTTTTTAACATTTATTAGATAAATTGACCAGTAACTAAGACATTGTTCCAATGCTTGCTAGCATTTACTTTAAAGCATTGTGTATGATCACTGGCTATAAACAAATGAAGAACATATGCAATAATAGGAAGTGCCGACATTTATAAAAATCCATTTCATATTACATTTAATGACATGTTTAACAAGCATTTAAATGAGGCTTTCACACCACAAAACACTACTCTGCCATAGTTTAATTTCAGTTTTAAATAAACCATAATTTAATTTTCTATTGTTTCACGCTATGTTAAAAATGGGCATTTTAAAACAAATCTCATAACTTTGAAACTAATTTTAAATTTGTATTTTAAAATTAATTTCATAACTTGACTCCACAGACTGGAAAACTCCTAAATTTGTAGGGTCTAGATTAAAGCGAGTGTAAAGAGCGATAACCCACCTCCGAAAAATCTAATGCAGGAGCATCAACCCACCTCCAAAAAATCAACAAAAAGACGAGCTTCTAGAAAGTAGACATGACCATAAAGATAAATTTTCCTCGAATGCATTGATCTTTCCTAGTTTATAAGGATCATGAGTGATTTTAGGGATTAGATCGGATCCTTCTAATGGTTCGATCTTGATTGTGGTTATTGTTATAAATGTAGCCTGCAAACATGTAAAAGGGTGGCCATTAGAATTAAGATTAGGCCCACCAGGCCCCGAGAGGTCATGGATTGTAATTGTGTTATTTTTAATAAAACTATCCCTGTATGGTTTGATCTTGTATTATGTTTAATTTCTTATTAATATGTGTGTGGAAGTTTTGTGAGGCATAAAGTGTGTATTTTTGGCTTATCTATGGTCTTGGCTGAAAGAGCACAAGGAATTAATTTTCATGTATGCATTGGACAAAGTGAATAATGGAAGCGATGGTCGACTAGAACAAATATGTAGGTTAAGCAGTGAGGTCCTCCGATTAAGTGAAAATCAATCCGTTGAGTGGGTGAGTACGAGGTAGAATACGAGGTGGAGTGGAGCACTTTGGAAATGTCTATGCTAGACTTGATCTGACACAGTCAAAGGTCCAAACGATTGGATACTGAATGTTGAGTTTACTTAGCAGGCCCTAGTTTCATTGACCAATGAAGGGAGTGGTCCATCTTGGTTTTGACCACCAATTTGTCATCGAAGGACACCCAAATAATGTTGAAAAGTCAAGATTAAAGAGAAGGAGTTGATCTGTGCATTGTGATTTGATGGGGTCATTGAAGGATGTGAGTTCACTTTAGCGCTAAAAGGAAAAAAAGGAGACCCCATAATTTCGTTTTCATCAACATCGTTCCAATATTTACTAGCATTTACTTTGAAGCATTGCCTAATGATTGCTAGTTGTAAACAAATCAACTACGTACAAAGGGCTTTGAAGTGAGTGCCTGTCGCAACAAATTCTAGTAACCAAAAGTGGCGATGCATACAAAGGTTGTTTCAAATTACATTGAATGACATGTTTAACAAGCATTTAAAGGAGGCTCTCACGTCACAAAACACTCCTATATGATAATTTAATTTTAATTTTAAATAAATCATAATGAAATTTTATATTGTTTCAAGCTACGCTAAAATTGGCACTTTAAAAATAATTTTAAATTTGTATTTTAAAACTAATTTCATAACTTGACTCCACAAGGTGGAAAGCTTCTAAATTATCAGTGTCCAGAATAAAGGATGTGCAAGGAGAAATATGCGCGGGAGAACCATTATGCGCCCACTTATGCACCTGTGCACACATTTTTCCCACCGCACAGTTCTTTTACACAATTCCATCCTACACACACTATAAAATGTCAATTTTCACATTATTTGACAAATATTACTCAATTAACATTCCGCAATAGGCATATTTTAAAATTAATTTCGTAACTTGACTACATAGGGTAGAAAGCTTCTAAATTTTCAGTGTTCGGAATAAAGGATGTGCAAAGAGAGATATGTGTGGGAGACCATTATATGCCCACTTTCACACTTGCGCACACATTATGCCTACTGCACAATTCTTCCGCACACTTCCATCCCGCACAAATTACAAAACGTCAATTTTCATGTTATTTGACACATATATTTTCCCATTCCATAAGAACATTTTCACGAAATGTCATATAAACTCAATCAACTTTCAGTGGTGCAAATTAACACATTAAAAAATCAATTCAGGCTTAATCTGACAGTTAACAAAATCTACCTTGCCGAAAAATGTAAGTCTTTTTAGTATTTATTGGGTGAATCAATACAAAATCAAGACATCATTCAGCTGTTTAATAACATTTATTTTGAAGCATTGTGTAATGATTATTGCTATGTAAACAAATAAACAATGCCACAACCAATATCTGTTGCAGTAAGCAGAAACACCACATACAAAAATCCATTTCAGCTTACATTGAATGACAGGTTTAACGAGTGTTTAAATGAGGCTTTCACGCCACAAAACACTACTATGCCATATTTAATTTTATTTTTAAATAAATCATAATTTAATTTATATCGTTTCACGCTAAATTAGCATTTTAAAACTAATTTCTTAACTTGACTCCACAGTGTGAAACGCTTCTAAATTTTTAGTGTTCGAAATAAAGGATGTGTAAAGAGCTATATGTGTGGGAGAGCCATCATACGCCCACTTCTGCAATTGTGCACACATTCTACCCGCCACACACTTCCATCCCGCACAAACTATAAACAACCATTTTAATGTTATTTGAGACATATATTTTCCTGTTCCACAAGAACGTTTTCATGAAATGTCACATAAACTCAATCAACCTTCCGCGACATGGATTAACACATATTAAAAAATTAATTAAGGCTTAATCTTACGATTAACAAAAACTACCTTGCTGATAAATGTAAGTCTTTTTAACATTTATTGGGCAAATCAATATGTAATCAGGACATTGTTTAACTGCTTAATAAAACTTACTTTGAAGCATTATGTAATGAGTACTAGTATGTAAACAAATCAAAAACATTGTAGGCAGTATCCTTTGCAGCGAGTTGAAACACAACATTTCAACAAGTACAAAAGCCATTTTCAAATATTACCTTAGCAATTCTCATCGATATCTACCAAAAAAGACAAGGACTATAGTGCCATGCAACTATCTCATTTATTATTTAATACTAACCACACTAACCATATAAATTTTGATAATACCTTCCTTTTTACAACTTTTTCCCCGTCAAATCTCTTCTTCCAAACCTAATCTAATTAAAATTTTATACACAAATTTGCATAAATACCTCCTTATCACATTCTTTCCACATAAATTCATATTCAACTAATTAAACTTCTATTAACCCTAATCCAATTAAAACTTTATACACAAATTATATAAGCACCTCCCATCACATTCTTTCCCATATAAATTCATCTTCAATTTGGGAAACTTCTAATAATGCGCACTTTAAAAACATTAAGAATTGAAAAATAAGCATAGCGACAAATTAAGGTTTTATATATGGGTAGATAGATGAAGAAGGTAGGTTTGTAAAGTAAATAATTAAAAAAATTATATATATTTGTAAGGGGTATACGATGTTTGCATCCAAGTGACTCGCTGAATAAAACGTTCGAAATAATCTAATCCTTTTGCTGCTTCAAATTCTAATGTATAGCGAGCTTCAACTGTGTCGGCTTATCTAGTCATCATGAAGAAGAGAAGGATAGGATTTTGAAACACCGAAAGAAAAGCCTCTGACCACGTTTACCTCACCATTTATGTATTGCTACTGTCCATTCGTCCCCCTTTCTAAAAACCAGTTGTCTGTCACATCATTTTCAACCTGAAAACAACCCAAAACTTGGTATGTCCATTACAAGCACCGTGATAACTTAATCGCAGCCATTTTTTCTTATAGTCTGATAATCTTTCTACTCGTTTATTTTTGTAATAATTGTAGTACTTGGCATGGGTTTTGTGATTCTTCAGTAACTTCATTGAAATTATCTCGCCGGCAACTGTTCTGGCTCTTTCTACAACAAGGTATTTCATTGTTTCTTCTGATAGTTTGTGAGGCTTTCTTCTTCACAGAATATGAACTTGGTTTATTTGTTTCTCTTCCTCAATCCATGCCATTAACTTTGTTTTGTATCAGTTGGTTCTGCATATCTTCATTGAGGAAAGGAGATATACATTTCATTATGTATTGATGTCGTGTCTCTGCTGAGAATGCTTACAGATGGGTCATGTAAAACTATGAATGCTTGTTCGTGCAATGAATTTCCACTGCCAATTCTTATAGGGCTCAGTCAAAGTTGTTATCATGGAGGTTTGGGATTCTTTCAGTCCCCAGCAAATATGTTGGCGACGAAGCATTTCACCGTCCAAGTTCAAAAAGCCGGAGTTAAGACGCTACCCATTAGCACGCCGTTTTAGTTGGTAATTTCTCTTCTTTGCAATGCGATGTTAGTAATTACTTGATTTTACTCGGAATTTTACCATGGAGTTTTGCCTACGTTTGAAATATATAGCATTTGGGTTTGAACTTTGCACATACTTTTCTCACGTTCACTGAGAGCAGGCACAATATTTATGTGAGAATTTAATAAAACAATTGCTATAGCACCTTCCATACAATCAGACTGTGGGGATTGACAATTGTCAAGGGCTGGTCAGACATAGTCCCACCATCTTGTCTTTTGAAGAAAAGGAAACATTATGGGCAGAAGAGTGCTAAGTGGGCTGATTGATGAATGAGTACTTAGTACCAAAGGCAAAAAATAATTGGGTTTGAACATGTCAAAAATGGAGTGGGTAGATGTTAGCTTCAAATTAGACCCTTGGTAATTCTGAATTTTATTCTAATTTTTCTTGATGGCATGTGGTTGATGGTAGTGTTTCTCCAAAGGTGATGATGTACTTGATTACAAAATGAATTGAAATGAATATAAAATACAATAATAATAATAAAAATAATAATATAATTAAGGACATAATCTAACTAAGGGACACATTTGTTCACCTTCTTAACTAGTCAATGCATATAAGTATACCATCACAAGGTTCATTGTATCAATCAATATCACTTGTTCATTTATCTATTATATAATTATTATCTTATATGGATTTTAAGTTTTAACTCTTTGTCTTTATGATAGGGCAAAGTTGCACAAAGCGGAGATGTTTTTTGAAAGCAAAGCGTCGGAAGCGTCATTTTCTAAAAATCTAGGAAGCGAAGCGTCTCAGAAACATCTATTATATATACATATTTTTTTTTATATATTTTTTGCATTTATATTAAAAAAAATCCAAAATACCAAATTAGTTGTAGAAGATATGAAAGCATAAATATTTGTGCATAAATCAAGATAGATATGGCATCCGTTGTACGTCAATGATTAATTATTCAAGCATCAACCATCTAGATGTATCAACTATCTAGAATCTAGATTCCTCTCCTCTTGTCTAGCCTTCGCCTCTACTTTGATTCTCTAGGGATATTAGTCAACATTGCCAGATTTTGAGCAAATGGCCTAATCCAAGCCTTATAATATGGTAGAGAAAGCTTAAAATGCTTTATCAATGATTTTGACTTGAGTGAAGGGTACATTTTTGCTAAGGCCATGACAAAGGAGTTCAACAATCAACACCACCAACAGTGGGGTACATATAGCGCTTGGTGCTTTTGATTAAATGCCACACATACCTTCATACATGATATAATCTAACGAAATGCCACAATCCCATTGATCTTGAAATCTTGAAAAATGTTAAGTTTGCTGAATTTTGACTGGAATATGAAATTCTATTTTTTCCATATGAAGTTTGATGAGGTTGGAACCACTTTTAAACATCCTAAGTTATTTCATGGTAATGTTAAAAATTTAAGTAAAAAGATGAAAATGAAATGTTGGCAGAAAAATGATGTATGAGTTGAGACCCTGGGTTCAGGCACAGGGGCCAACAAAGGCTCTGTTGTAGTCTAGCTAATGCCAACATTTTCATCCTACTTAGGAATTAAGTCATCGGATTTGTCCTAAACCCCCTGCGAATCCGACACGATTCGGTTCGGATTCGTATCCAAATCATATGACACGTCGTGTCGCGATTTTCAGGGGCGTGTCGCGATTTTCAGGGGCGTGTCGCGATTTTAGGACACGTGTCCGGTTTCCAGGACTCGCTAAGCTCAGTGAGGGAAAGAAAAGGGCGTGTTTGCTCATTAATATTTTCATTTGGCAAGTGATTTGTGCTGTTGCAACAAGGAGTAAAGCATTTTGGCAGCTTCATGATCAAGTCTAGGCCCTAGTATTGATATGCTATTCATGGTAATGTTAAATTCTTAAAGTAAAAGTGACATTCTCCTTAATCTTCATTTTCATCCTTTTACTTAAATTTTTAACATTACCATGAAATGACTCAGGATGTTTGAGAGTGGTTCCGGCCTCATTGGATTTCATATGGAGAAAGTAGAATTTTAGATTTCATTCAAAATCCAGCAGACTTATCAGTTTTTCAGGATTTCAGGATTGGAGGATTGCAATGTTTCCATTGAATTTTGTCATGTATTAGGGTATGGAACTCGTATTTAATGAAGAGCACCAAACCAAGAGCTTCTGAATATGTCGCTCTCGCTCCCGTTTTCGCTCTTGCTCCGCTTTCGCTCCCGCTCCCAAGTAACACTGTTCCTAATGATATGGGTTTGGACACCACTGTTGAGTTGGCATTGGCCAACATGGATCTCAATGATCCAGTGCTAGAGCCTGTTAGATTTGATGACTTAGAGGGGTCAACCTCCATACCAGCAGATGTAGAGGCGACTATGGATACAGGGGAGGAGGAGGATGTAGAGGAGAGCAGTGGGACCATGATGATGAGGACAGTGATGCTGATTGATGTCTTGAGGCTTGTATACCTGTAGTTGTTTTATATTTTCTATTTCTATTTGCCATTGGCATTGCACCAACACTACCTATGTAACACATTTTGATTTGATGACTTAATGAGAAAACTACAGTTGTCAGTGTGTTTATCTTACTATCTTGTAGTTGTCAGCTGTCTTTCAGTTATGAATTATGAATCATGATTTAAATTTTTAATAGATTTATGATTTTATCATTTATGTGACCAGTTGCACTAACATTTATTTGAATTTTGTATGTACTATGCATGCTAATAGCTATAGATGAAGATCTATGTTTGAAATCAATAAATTTGTATCATTAATTAAATTTGTGTAAGAAATATGATAATATCTAATTTTTAATATATATATATATA